>VYZQ01045792.1:18697-87206 GCA_013400655.1 Mystacornis crossleyi | reverse complement strand
CCAAACTTTAAGAAGTCTTCCATGGCTGAATATCGTTTCTCTTTCTTCCACAATTCAGCTAAGAATATCTCTGATACAGCCTTATACTTGGAAAATCTGGCTTGAACATGCTGGAGGTAATAAAAAAATGGGTCTAGCAATGGTTATATTACAACAAATTTTTGACATGAATGTAGATTTTTACTAAAAGCACAAACAACCATAACAGCTGCAGCATTTTTTCTAGAAGAGAACAAAAATAAAATATACGTGTAGAAAATTAGAAATACAAAAGCAGGTATATGTATATATTGGTTTTGTACAACTGTTGTATAGAGTGATTCTCTAAGGCATCTGTAAGAGCCATATTAGTCTTATTAGAGCATGATATTATTTTTAAAGTTCACATTATTTTGCGCAATATTTTTAAATAAGTTGTTTATTCAATCTCATTCAAACTTAATGAACTTCAGAAATTAAAATAACCATTTCCTTCATATTAAAAGATTTGGACAGATGCAAAGCAGTATTAATAGACATCTGTGCTAAAGCTAAGTTTCAAATTATGTGTTAATTTTCATTGCAAACAGAAAGATGTATTGAAATCTATGAAAGGTGCTATTTAAAAAAGAAATGGAGGCTTTTAAAATTCAGCTGTATGCCAAATAATGGAGGAAGTGTAGACTTGAAAAAAAATACATTATACAATTTTCCCCTAAACTGACCCTTTAAATAAATGTTGTCTCTAACTTTTAAGATAATTATCTCTTATTTTATTTCCATTTTCTCCTGTCCCATTTTACAATAACACACCTCCATAATTTTTATCTTGCGACCCTATTACCAGGCTATATTATTATAGGTGACACATTAACTAGTCTCCTTCTCTTCTTATCCATCACTTATTCACGGGAATCTTCCCAGTATTTTCTTTTTGACTCAAGCTAATGGCAGAAATCATCAAGAGACCATAATTATTGCCTTAGACTCATGCAACAGAGTCCAGTCCAACTGAGTGCAGAGGGTGTATTTATTAACTATTATTTTATGTTCTTAGAACCACATTTCTACCATAAAAGAGTCACACACATGTGCAGGGATGCTGGCTGGCAGGACCTACACTCAGAGTTAGCAACTACATGACAATTTTGCACTGGCAGTATTTGTTCATCACTTATAATAAACAGGAAGAAGTCCCCCTCAACCCACCCACCAGTATTTTCGATACTGATCGAAAATTCAAAGCTGGGGTTTAAGTCCTCTCTCTTTAACACATTTCAGTCTATGCTTCAGTTGGATCTTCATGCCTTCCTATTTGGAAATATGGAGCCTACTCTGCAGCATGAAGCCTGGAAAGCTTAATTTAATTCTGTCTTATACAAAAATTCATTATTTGAAAGCTGTGCACTGCAAAAATACTTGATTAAGTTCTTTCAGGAACATTTGCAAATGCTAAGGAAAGGTATTTAAAGCACTGTCTGTGAGTTCCATCATGTGTTTGAAGAAATGACAAGGGTTTTTTAATGCAAAAAATTCTCACACTTCAGCAATCTAGGACATCTATCTCATTATTTTTAAAACCTTTATTCTTTGCTTATACTCCCAAGCCATTGTTTTTAACTTGACAATAAACAAGGAAAACTCTTCTCATCCTGGAGAGATGTATACCTATTTATGTTAATTAATGACAACAAAGTCTCTTTCGGTATTTTCTATTCAAAACTAAGAATCATCTGAAAGTTGCAGGGAAGTTGAAAGAATTTTGCCAATGATATGTACATATTTTCAAATAGTTGGAGATCACAAGTTAGTACAGTGGATGCTGGAAACTGCAAGTTACAGCAGGCAGAAATATCCATCTATGTCTGTTCACAAGCAAAGACTTCTGAATATAATCTTACCATACCACTGCAAAAAACCACTCAGTAGTGCAACTCATGTACACTGGCTATGGAGAGCTGCAGGGGAAAATTCATTTCCGTGTAGATTAATTTACGAGCTTGGGGTATTTTGTGCAAAGAACGTCACTGGGTGTTGTTTGGTGAGTTTCTAACATACATGTGTTTGAAAACCAAGCCTTTTTTATTTTCTGTTTAAGAACTTAAATGTGCTCCCAGGCAGCAGGTCTGATGTAGAGCTGTGAGCTCATGCTTTGAACACCAATGTGTCAGCACGCTTTGAAAACCAATTTCAAATGATGCTTGCTGTTACTCTTAATAGAGAATTACTTCCAACTGTGACTCGTAAATAACCTACAGGGCTGGATTTATAGTGGCCTAAGAAGGCAAAACTATGACTAAATAAAAAACAGTAATAAGACATGCTAATATATAGGATATCTGTCTGTATACTCATTGCCTCTGATATCAGTACATGGTGTATGTCCAAAAAAGTGTCTATGACTTATTAGATAAATTCAATCACTTATGGAAAGTGCTAATGCTCTTCCCCAAGAAAAAGATGTTTTATGTCTCAGGTTAGGTTAAATTAGGTTAATTTAGGTTAAGTGTTTTAGTCCCCCACACACTGCTTGCATAATTAGTTCCTATAGTTGCAGATGTCCAGGATTTGCTGCACCTGTACCTCTGGTCAGGGCAGAAAATCCAACAGATTCAGAACGTATCATACATAGTATGAGTGTGCATATCCTCATGCAACATATGTTGAAAGTACACACAGACTTCTGTGAGGAAATCTCAGATAAACATAGAAGCATTTGTTCATCTGTTGTGCTGAGTTAGAACTTTGATTTTGAAAACGGCATTTAAAGATAAATAGTAAAAATCTTTTGTGAACCAGAATTGAACGCACAAGATATGATATCCCCTCTCAACAGGGAAGTACCTGCTTCTGAAAAGACAATCTGCATTTGCTTATCCTGGCCACATAAATAAATGAAGAATTACTTCAACTTAACAATACTGTTCACAGTTTACAAGGAATATTTTTATCTGCTGGATAAGACTACCTTTTCCTTCTGTTCAGGATCTTTCAGCCTAAATCTATCTTTATTCCACTTAATTAGAGTAATTCAGAGAAACGTGGAAACGAACAAGAACTAAGAAAAGAGAATCTGGTAATCAAACATGATAAAGTGAAAACAGAATAAATGAACATCCTTTTAAAACTGCATATGTTATTTCACACAAAAATAAAGGTAAACTCTGACTGCTCTTTCTTAATGGAAGTAAACCATGCAGATGTTCATCCAGTTCTTAGAGTCACCCCCACTAGCTACAAGGCCTGATGGAATTACAGTGCTGGTACTCTTCTCCGCATGCAACCGACAACTTTTTCAGCAACATACAGAACAAAGAGGAGCCAAACTTGCAGGAACAAATCCCAACACATTCTGACAAGATGAAATAGACCTTAAGTATCCCTGACAGATGTTTGTCTAGGAAGGAAACTCCATAACCTTCTGAAGAAGTTTCTTAACTCTTACAGGTGTAACCTTAGCTATCTCTTTCTGGTGGACAGCTACTTCTTTTTGTTTTATCAATAGATACATCTAGTACCTTCTTCATTATGACTTTCGACACAGTATAAAACTGTCACCATATCTCCCACTTTTTATTTGGTCTTCTATATCCTAGATATTAAAAAAATCTAATTCCTTCAATTATTCCTTGCAAATTGTTTCCAAAAGCTCTTATTCCCACCACTAGTCTATAGATCCTTTCCAACTGCAGCGGTAGCAATTCCAGGAAGCAGTACCAAAACAAGGCTTTCCAAGCACCAACTTGACTAATAAATTTCCTCACCCTTTTTAATAGATTTTTAACAAAACATGACAAAACAAGTTTTCCTTTTCTTCATCAGTCTTGTACTACTAACTGCTATTTGTTCTCTGACCCACTGTTGATTTCTGATTATTCCTCCCATTTGTCAAGATCATTTTTAATCATGATCCTGTCTTGTGAAATGCTTGCCAAATCAGATCTTGCTGGTTGATTGGCCAGTTAGTTGAATTGCTCATTGATTTATTTATTGCCTCATTATCTGCTAAGTAGTTATAAATGGATTTATTACTGTTTGTTCTGGTGTCCTGCTGGCTACCAAAGTGAGACTGACTGATTAAAGGTTGCCAAAACTCTCCTTTCTCCTCATTTTAAAACACTGCATCCCTCCAAAGCAACAGTGTATAAACACTTGATTCTAGCATGAGTTCCAACTACAAGACTGGTCCATGAACAGAAAAGAGTTGCTACTTTTCACACAGGTATTCTTATCTTAAAACAAACAACGTCTACTCAAATTTGAAGTGCATAAAATCCTGTTGCTATTATTTCAGATATACTGCCTGTTTTGAGCATGACAAGATCCTGAAATCACAAGACATTTGGTCTCTGAAACTTGACCAGATCTATGCAGCAAAGGAATCACAGGGTATGCAGGAATAATTGTTGGCAGGTACAGAAGGAAATCAGAAAGATGTGCCATTCTTCCTAAAGTGTAGTGGGTAATTTACCCATGTACAATATCTCAAAATGTCAGAATGCAAGCAATGAGATAAAAAGAAAAACCAATTTCAATAAAGAAAAATGCCAAACAATCAAGTTTGAGGTTTAAGAAATCAAATTTTCGTAGCGGGAATTACAATAGTATGGGTAGCATTTAT
Organism: Mystacornis crossleyi; assembly: GCA_013400655.1. Classification (NCBI taxonomy): domain Eukaryota; kingdom Metazoa; phylum Chordata; class Aves; order Passeriformes; family Timaliidae; genus Mystacornis; species Mystacornis crossleyi. The sequence continues at coordinate 82,606 of VYZQ01045792.1, read as the reverse complement.
TCTGGAATTAACTTACTTATATTCCTGAACCAGGTACTGCTGTTATGAATATTTATTGACGCTGAAAGCAGCAAAAATGCAGAAAACATCTCTTGAAATGACATGTTTAATTCTATTAATTCATTTAATTGACTTAAGCAATCTGTTCTACAGAGTAATATTTCTCTGCACACTTTGGAGATTCTTGTGTAAAATATTCATGTGAGAAATGAAGTATGCTGGAAAACAGAAAAACTCTTTAATGATAAATGTGAGATGCCAGTATGGTTGTTAAAATCACTAAAACCACTTTCACACTCTCCCCATAATTTATACACAATTCATATAAGTGGATTTTTAACTAAATTCAATCAGCACGTTTTTTGGTGTTAAGGGTATGTTAATTTTAATCAGTTGATAATTAAAGGCTTAGCTTATTGTTCTGTAACACCAGGCCATCAATTCTTTCCTCACTTATGGAAGATAATGATTTCAAGTTTTCAAAACACTCCAAGATGCATACATAACATTACCATGAATTACTGTCTAAATTGAAAAGAATAACAAAAAAGTGAACTTAGAGGTGATCAGATGGCCAGACACAATACAATGATGAAAAAGACCAGCACACTAGGCATTCCACAAAACTGTGGCACTCTGATACCTAAAATATCCAAACTTGAAAAGACTAATAACCTCAGTCACGAGCGGTGTAATACTGATAGCTTGGTAAAGTGAGCCCAGTGATATGTGGTTTAGCACACACTCAAAAAAATACAGTAGGGAAAGTTTTTCTGAGAGACAAGACAAACAAGAGAGCAAAAGCGAGTTAGTATGAGAGTTACAGAGTACCCAGACACAAGACAGCCCAAGGTCAAACCAAGCAAGCACTTCAAGTGCTTTGTCTTCATGCCTGAAAGGAGTGACCCATAGGTCCCTCTCTAGGAGCAGACAACTGCTTAGCTACTGCCAGCTTGGAATAAGAACAGCAAAGCTGTCACCACATATCCCAACCAGACTTCCTTCCAGCTGGGAAAAGACGCTAACCCTGCCTAAGACCACTTTTTTTGGCTCTCTGGTTCATTGCTTTGCCTCACAAGACAGCATTTCTACTCACTGTGTTACTTGTGTTACATGAACAGGGAGACTTCTTTCCTACAGCTTGCTGGCCTCACATGCTCCTTTTGGATAGTGTGGGTATATCAGACTTCAAAATGCAGTTCTAAAAATCCATAACCTTTTTACAGTTGAGTTCTTTTATAGGAGTCTGTGTACAGTTTATTCAAATCACAGGTGTTGGAAATTGAGTTTGCTGAGAGAGGAAGGAAGTGAGAGTATAATGCATTTTTCATACCAGATGATGACATGGAATGCAGTCATGCAGAAATCACTCAGCTTCTTCTTAGAGACTTCATTTCAAAGCATCATTAAGTAAAGCTGATTGTTTTGCCCAAACACTAACTTCATTACTTAAAAGTAATCTGCAAGGGAAATGCATGCGTTCTTTAATTCACTAAATGATTCGCCTTGTTGAAGTGTCAGATAAGACAAAGAACCTTTAAACTCCAGAAGAGCTTGCTCACAAAATGAGACAAGCTACTTTTTGTTTTACTGATTTATTTGATCAAGAATGCCTGAGTCATGAGTTGTCTCTGTTATAAATTTCAATATATAGCTCAAATTAAGCATTTGATTCTGATTTCACTGACTATTACAGTATCTCCAAAAACTGGTAAGATGTAAAGAAAAATTAAAGTGCACAGCCAGTATGCATCTACCAGGACAAAATGATTCCTCAAAATAGTAGAGCTAGACATAATTCCCAGAGGCTTGCAGCAGTGCCATGTGGAATTTGGGAGGAGCTCTACTTTCATATTAAGACTAACGGGCAAATCCTAGCTGCATATGTCACCTTCTATCTATAAGTCAGCCAGGAAATCTCAGCCAAAGAATTATCTGTGAAAATTCTTTCCTACTTACTGTAGCAGAAAGCTTCACCAAGTAATCCTATTTTCCCACCCAGCAAAAAACTTCGGGGTTTTTTTGCCCTTTTCATAGTCTCCCATTAGCTTATAATTACTGAGATAATTAGAAATAAAGCATCCATACTTTATGCATTTCATGCTAATTTTACAGGCCTGCATGATGTCAAATCCATCTTTATCCTATGTAGACCACATAGCAATGCTGCCTAATAATAATGCTGCTCTCTTAACTGTGTAATCACTTTTGTGCCCACAAATACATTTTCTCATTCCAGGAAAGGTATAAATTCACCACAGTCTCTAGTAAGTATATGCAGGAAAAAAAGAAAAGGACTAATACTTGCCTCCTGTGACCTCAGAAGCAATGAGACAGATGAAACTTTTGCTGCCCTTTTTACCCCTGTGACAAGCATTTTGTTTCAGAGACTCTGATTACCTTCAATGCCCCACGGTTCTGCAGATAAAGATGATGCCCTCATGCAGTTTGTTTGTAGGTATTTCATATCACAGCTGGCTGGTTGGTGCCACTGTGTATGAGCTGCTGATATCTCACCTTTAGCTTAAGTTCAGCCAGGCTTTTGTAAGCCAACAAGTCACCATGCAAGTGCAGACGCAAAGTATGGCTTTCTGGGAAGAGCTGGTGATAGAGAAATCTGGATCATTGCAATAAACCTTTCGAGTCTTGAGTAGGATTCTCAGCCAGCTCCTGTTTCTGGGGCCTACTCTGCTGAAGATTTTCTTTTGCATGGATATAAGCATAAATAATTAAGTAAAAACAAATTTAATCAACTGCAAACACAAAATGAGTAAAAGCTGACCAAACAGCAATTAGTACATTAAATTCTGGGAATCACAGTGTTGAGGGTTGAGGAGGTTTTCTTTTTGTGTGTGTATGTGTTCTTTTCTTCTCCTCTCAAAGGAATTTTTTCCCATGTTAAGGGACGATTGCTGGGGTACTTAAAAGAAACAAAGGACCTAGCCAGCCACAAGGGAGGGGCCCAATTGTCCCTTTTTTTGGTCTTGGTGGCGTCTTCTCAGGTGGGGGAGCAGAGACATCTCGAGATTTAGAACTGGNGATATATTTGCCTGAAAGCCCCTCATTTTCAAAATTATAATAGTTCGGGAGGAAGGGGGTTACATTTTTTCCATTCCGTGGTGGGAGGGGGACTCCTGCCTTCCTTAGTAGACACCTGTCCAAACCAGGACACACAGTTAATCAGAAATACAAAGTTTTTCCCAATCTATGCAGAATTAGGAAGTTCTCTGAAATAGAACTGGTGCCCAGTGTGGTGCCCAATTTGGAGCACCACACTTCAAGGAAGGCATAAGTTAACAGAAGAGACTCCATGGAGAAAAGGAAGGGTCCAAAGTCTAGAAAGTGTACTATGATACACAACTGAAAAGAGAAGGGTGTTTCCTAAGATGACTGAGGGACCCCTAGTATCAAAGATTACAAACAGGGTACAAATCAGAAGGCAAGAAACCATTTTCTGCGTCCACCAGGGCAAGAATAACCTATTGCACATATACATTTAAAGTTTTACTTTTGGAAAGAAAAAAAAAGCTCACTTTCTAAAAGTAGGAAAATACTCACAAAGATTGACATTTTTTAAAACAAGTTGGAGAGACATCTATAAGGAAAGACTTTCATGAGCTGAATCTTACCTTGAAATAGGGAATGGAATAGATGATCTATCATGGCCTCACCCAGCTTAATTTTCCATGAGTCTAGCATCTCATTTCAGCATCTTGAAAATATAGGATCAGACACTGCAAGGAAACAGAGAAAAAAGAGGGACCAGAAATATTCCAGCTTTCCTTGAGCAGAAGGAAGATATGAAAAAGAAAAAAGATGACACCCCACAGTAAGGATCAGGTGCAGTGGCAGACTGGGCAGTCGGAGCCAGTGTCTGGAGGTGACAGCCTCCCACAGGGTGGGTGGGGAGGTCCCTGCCTCGTGCAGCTTGACTTTTGGAGCAGAGAGTGTCCTATGTATACTGCTGTTAAACAGATTTTATGAGGAAATGAGCTTAGTGGAGAAGTGTTGATTTTTTCTGTTCGCTTTTATCTTGTTCTTTTACTCAGAGCTTGGATTAAAATGCGGGAGACACAGATTCTTCTTCGTGGCTCAGGTGTTTATTACTTCTTATCTATGGTACAGCTACAGAGGCGGTGCTTCTAAGTTAACGAGGTGGAAAATGGCCACAAAGTTCTTCTTCCAAGACCTTTGGAAGGCCAAGCTAGCCAATATTCTACTGCCAACAAATTTATTTTTACTTATAACCCAATAACCTAATGACCTGGCCTCTGCATTGCAGATTTTTCTGTCCAGTCACTAACTTGCTCAAACTTGTGAAGAAGAAGGAAAAAAGAAGAAGTACTAAACACCACCCTAATTCCTCCATCTTGTTACCAGTACATATATTACTATGTCCCAAAACCTACAATTCTATATCTTCACCCAGTGGTATAACACACTTCTACTAATTACCCACTAACAATCTCGGTGTTATCACATAGTTTTGGAAGCCTTTTCCAGGGCCTCAAGTCAAATGCAGTGTATTTTTGAGGATCAGTGCTTGTCAACTCTGAAAGATTGAAATTCTCAGAATCCAGGGTTCCAACAGAGAAGTGTCATGCCCTCTTCAGATGCAATGGGCTCAGAGGCAACTGTCAGGTATTTTGGTGACACCCATTGCATCAGAGAGCCATCTCCAAGGTACAGGAGTATTAATTCACTGAAGTTAACAAAACAAAACAAACAAGCAAACAAAGAAAAAGCAAAACTTTGACTTCAAAGTAACTTGTAACATTTGCAGCATCCATTAGGTTTGTGCATCCTGTATTTGCAGGAGAGAAAATACAAGTGCAGATCTTAAAATATTTAATGCCAAATATACTGAGAAAGATACAGACACTGATACATGTTGCTCTGTTTTAATACATCCATTACCACATGTCTAACAATTTAAACACATTTTTCTTTCTCAGTGGTTAATTCTTAAGTCATCTGTTACTAATTAAATAAATTTCTCAAAAAAAAATGTACCTGAAAGTAACACTAAACTTATTTTTCTCTACCTACATTATTATCAATGCAGACAAAACAAGATTGTCTTAAAAATATTCAACTGAAGCTTTTCCGTAATGGAAAAAAACCCTCTATATATATAAAAAACACAGATGCTTTTAGGGAACGACAGTGCAGATGAAAAATTAGGAGAAAATGAAGTAACAAATAAATATTTTACATTGTGTTTCTTATTCTTATTATAGCCAGTTGAAGTTAGACACAAAGTTACACATTGGGAAATGAACATTAAATGAACACTAAGTGCTGCATGCAAGCATTGCTTGGGAAAACTGAAAATGTGGTATACAGGAAACTGTTTCATCATTAAATATAAAAGCTACATGTTCCACAAACAGCAAGTGGACAGATGGGTAGAAGGCTTGGATGAGTTTTTTGATGGCCTCCCACCATTCGTTCTGGTATGCCAACTGGTAATTATTCTGCAGAAAACTATGTAGGTCCAGGCTGTGTTTTGTCACATAAAATCTATACAATGACACGGGTCATAAACAATCTGTAGGCATATCTACACTGGATTTACAAAAGAAATGATGTAATGATAGCTCAATGTAATTTTGAAAATAACAGAGGCATAATTGTGTATAGTAGTGTGGTCACATCTGGTCAAACTGCCACATGCGCAAAATCAGAAAACTTATCAGGCCAGCTGAAAAAATAATGCTGAAATATATCTGTATTGACTGTATTACTTTGTCGCAGAGGTTCCTGCAGTTACAGTTCCAGCCACGGCCCTTTTGTGTCAAGGGCTAAAATTCAGTCCTGATACCAGTCTATGTTTTCAATCAGTCAGTCATTTTTAGCTAGTTAGTAATCAATCAGTTAGCAATTTTTCTTCTGACGTGAGAAAATTGGGTACAACAGTTTCATTTAGCCACAGGTCAGCCTCAGTTCATTGCTACAGTCCTATCTGTGCACTCTGTTGAATCATTATCATCATTCCTTTCACTGGTATTGCTTCCAGCTCATCTGAAATAGCTGAAAAGCTGAAGGTAGTGAAGAGCACCGAGTACCAGTTCAGTGACGAACAAGTGATCTACACTGTCACTGAATTTGAGTATTTCTGATTAAATATGTGGGGATCCACCATGAACATTCTAAACTTTTAGGGTAAATTGGGATGACATGAGGATGCATCTTTCTGACAAGTTATTGTTCTTATTACAAATTGGAATATTAAGTGATTTTTTTTTCTGTTTATTATGGGCTCTTCACATTTTACTACTGGTGCCATTTTTCTCTATTACACATAATTAAGATGACATTTAAGGCTGATTGTTTACAGACTCCACCCACAGCTTACCTCCACTTTGCTCTTTCAACACCTACACCTCCTTAGAGGTATTGAAAGGTGCTCTTTCAACACTCCCAACACCGACTTAGATGTTCATTGATATGGTATCTAAGCTTAAAATCATATCTACTAGCCTCACACTAGTCTGGGAATAATAAAGATGTTTTTCTAATGCTCAGAAATGTACATGAAGGACTTTAAAAAAAATTATTATTATTTAATATGCCATATATATGTATATAAAGAAATAATTCTATTTATTAGCCATCGATACACAATGGAGAATAGAAACTGGAAAACTTCACATGCTTTAAAGAAAAAATAAAGACATTGAAAAAAAAAGTATCTGGAATGTCCTTTAGAATAAAAGACCAGGATTAATTTCTGTGTTATCCAGGATCCCTGCCTTGGTATGAATTTTCTCTAAAACTACATGAAGAACAACATCTGGGAAAAAATGCTTGTGAGAAAACTCAGTAGCAACAGAATTATTGTGTAAATAAAAGATTGTCCTCAACCAAAATTCTTCAGTGGCCTCCTCTACAGCTCTTTGTGGAAAATAGGTTCACTGAAGAAGCAAGGGATATCCATGTATTCATGATCATAATCACAGTCCTTGTTTAGCGAGTTAAAAAAGAACACAGATAACAAATTGTCACATTTTTCGATGCTAAATACCTACACATGAGTGCTTATATCCATGTCTATACACATAAACAAAGTGACTTCTCCAAAATGTAGATGTGAAGTCAGGGTCCCAGTGCAAAGCAAACTATTTCAGGCCTGATGCTGGAGATGCATAAAGGCAGACATGGATTTAATTTTAATCTTAGAGTTTTAGACAGATAATAGTATGAAGTATGCTAATTTTCCGGTCTTCATTAGTTTTTAAATACTGATTTTCATTAGGCTATTTCATACAAATACGTATCTGAGATTGGAGGATTGAGTCAGTCATGAAGTACATATTCTCAGTTCGAAAGAGAGAGAAGGAATTGGATATTAGTTTAGACTAGATATTTAATGATCAGACTGAAAAAATACTCTGCCCAGAAAGAACACTTAGTGTTCCCAAATCCATTATAAGATCCCTCTGCCTACATAAACCAAATTTTTGCTGCCCTTCTTTGTTACCATATTGCATTTCAGCTGTTTATCTGTTCATATTAACTACTGCACACCAGCATCTATTCTGGCACTGCAGTTGATGTCCAGGTTTTTACTGCTCATGACAAAATCACATTTCATTAGCATTGTCCACATGGACATCTGTCATACTACATCGCATCTTGTATGCAGAATTTCGTACAGGGTTTGATGTGAAAAACATGTCCCCAGAGATTTGCTCAAGAGAGAAGAATAGATGTCTGGAATTTTTTAAAAAGCTTTGTGGAGTAGTCTGGTTCTGACCCTGGGGAAAAAAAAAAATCACAACCACCAATGTGTGTTGAAAGCAATCCCAAAGCTGTATTCTTTTCACAAATTAAAAAAGAATTGCAGATTGAATTATTTATATTCATTTGCTTATTGACTTTCACCTCCTCTTCAGTTTAGGAGCTAGCCACCATGNCTGAAAATATTGTACTAGAATATTTTAAGTTAAGAATTAAGATTGCTCAAGAGAGAAGAATAAATGTCTGAAATTTTTTTAAAAGCTTTGTGGAGTAGTCTGGTTCTGACCCTGGGGAAAAAAAAAATCACAACCACCAATGTGTGTTGAAAGCAATCCCAAAGCTGTATTCTTTTCACAAATTAAAAAAGAATTGCAGATTGAATTATTTATATTCATTTGCTTATTGACTTTCACCTCCTCTTCAGTTTAGGAGCTAGCCACCATGCAGTCATTCCCCCATTCTGAAATTTTCCACTAAATATATTTTTATTGGTTTGAGGCTTCAGCTGTCTAAAGTCCATCATCAAAAAAATACGTATTTTGAATTTAATCTGATCTGATTGTCTAAATGGCTCATCTTTTTGATTTTCTTCCTTACTGAACAATCTTAATTCTTAACTTAAAATATTCTAGTACAATATTTTCAGGAAGTACCTAAGCCATCACTATCAACTGTTAGAGCTTCCTATTGGATGGGCCCTTTCCTAGGATACTTTTTGTCAGAAATTAAAAAGATGTTTCATATCTGAGTATTCCTGAATCATGTTTTTTTCAGTACTAGCCATAGTTTTCTGAAGAAGGACACTTGCAATGAAAGTTACTCTGCAATCTCAGGTACAGTTTATTAAAATTCGGTCTTTGAATATGGAACGTTTAAAAGAGTTGTCTCCTGACACAAAATAAGTCACATGAACCCTAAATATATTACTTATAGGAAGGAAAATGAGGAGACAAATGTCTTCAGGCATGAGATGGAAAGACCTCAGCCTAAATGAGACACATATTACAGGAGCTTTCAGTGCCAGAAGGTATTTTAATCTATTAAAATACAGTAAAGCAAAGAAGTTGTAAGGTACAACATGATAGTGCATGATATAAATAATTAAAAATAAATCTACTGCTGTAGTATTTATGAGACTTGAAATATTTTTTAATAGGTCAAGCCAAGAAAGGGTATTTATTTTTTCTGTCTCAAACATTAAAAACCCACAGTTTAATGGTAATAACTAAAAAATATATGAATAACATTTCTTCAAAGAGAAATACAGTCCTTTACAAATTTGCCACATTAAAACTTTTGTCCATGGAATGGAAATTACAGTCGTCTCTGCCTTTATCTACAGCAAAGAAATTAGTATGAGAGAATCATGTGAACACTGGAAGGGACCAAAAACAGCTCTAAATTTTTTTGGTTAAAGAAAGGGCAATTGAATGGCACAGAGGAATGATGAAATAGAGAACTATTTTAAATGATCAAAAACTTGTTTTAAACTTGTTTGGAAGGATTAAAATAGATAAGCGCTGCAATATAAATGGAGTCATTCATACACATTTGACATTTTAAACTGCAGCAGCACAAAACACAGATTATTGATACATCAAAAAGAGTAATTTCTTTGCTGCTTGCCCAAGAATTGAGATTTGCATTAGCATTCCGTGGATTTTTTATATAATTGATATAATTGAATTATTTCAGACACAATCAGAAGGCACAATTAATATTTCTAGGACCGCTAAAGATGATTAGATATTTCAGTCTGCCAAGAATATTGTTAAAACATATTAGACCATCAAAAATTGCAGAGCTAATTCTTTTTAGAACTCAAATTTCCTTACATTTTCTCAGAAGTCTGGCAACAATTTTATTTATGACTTATTCCATTTCCTACAACTTACAGTGCTGTGTCCAGCCACATTGGCCAGCACACTGCTCATAACTCCATTCATTATCAGCCAAAGAAATTCTTGAAATGCCTCAAAATACGTACAATGGTCAAAGGGTCAGTAGTTCAGATTGTCACTCACTCTTTTGTCCTTCTTACCCTCATTTATATACTCGGTGTGCTCCAGAGGCTACTGGGGATCTTTTGATGGCCTTCAAAGGGGACTGGCAGAAATGCCCTTGCAACAAAACAGACCCTCCCTGTGTGCCAGGGCATCTTTTCCCCTCCACCCCTGCTGATCCACCCTGGGCTTTGCTGACCTCTACGAGACACGCACATATGGCTTACCCTCACTGTGTCTTTCTTCTCTCTGAATCGTCACTGATGACAAGCTCACTATGAGGTCTCAACTGGATTAGCAGCCTCAGCTGCAAAAGGCCTGCACTAAAACATACTCTAAGGAGTGTTTTCCCTGGACTGAATTCACCATGACATGTTTTTTTCCTCCCTGGCTATATGGGAAGCTGTAAAAGCTGCTCCAAACCACACACATGCACAAAATAGGCAAAAAGGCAGAAAATTCTTAGTTTTTGTGGAGGTAAATGGGAGCTGTGTCAAGTGTAATTTGTGAACTAAGTGGAATCAGCAGACAGCCCATCTGAAACTTGTCACAGGATATGCAAGATAGGAACAGGAAAGTAACAGTGTGAACAAGAAGCTTGCACTGACTTCACCTGATCCCAATTTCTAATGACAGCTGCCACCTGTCCTTCTCTCTGAATGGGATTTGCAGCCCTCAGTACAATGCAAGAGAGATACTTTACAGAAGGTTTTAAAAAGCAAATATTGCTGGAACAGTATTCTGGCTGCACTAGTACAATTTCTTTCAACAACTACTACTAAAGTGAATGGTAGGTACTTCATTGTTATTCCTCTAAGATAAATAGTATGGCAGTGAAACAAAATTCTGATTCAAGAGAAATGCTCTTGAAGATCTAAAAGGAGGAAACTTCAATTTGTGTACCTATATTTTTATTTATTGTGGAAACCTGAATTTCATGTACTTTCCTTTTCGATGTAACAGGGTGAATTAAACTTCATTCCTTAAAGGAGCAACTTTATGTCACCTAGGTCTGTGAAAATACCTGAAAAAGATGTAAAATCTTTTACAAAATTGTTTTTCTCACATTTACCAAAATTACAACTATTCTTATAGCTGTTCAAAATACTATCGCATAGCTAAGATCCACATGGGAAGAAATGCAAGAACAGGATTCTCCTGCAAAAGTAGAACAAACTGAAAGGGACAATTAAGCTCCAGACTAGGCCCTTTCGATGATTCCTTGCATGTGTTTCACCCTCAGCGACCTAAGGAAATTTTCTTATCTCCTTTGCCTATAGTTAGGTTTCTGTCTGCTGCCAGCTCCTCTGGAGCCATCTGAGCCCAGAAATGAGCCAGTCCCATCTGGCTGGGAGCCCTTGGTGAACTCACACCAGTTTGCGCATATCTTATATTAAGGGGGGCCCAAACCCAGACACTGTATCTTTCCATGGTCTCTTGAGTGTAGATAGGGATAATCCCACCCCTCTGTGGATGGACCGTGCTCCTGCTGCCTCATATCTGCTGGTTCCTGCATGGCTCGTGATGCTCCAGGGCACCAGTACATCCCACAGAGCTGCTCCCTGGCCACTCCCACCCCACAGCCTGTCAGGGTTATTTACTTCCCCGGGGCAGGAGCCTGCATTGTGTGGGAGCTTAAGTCGCGTGATATATTGTAAAGCCGAGCTGCTCATAAGTGACAGCAACTAGCTATTTCCTTAGGGATTTCAAATGAGAGGAATGATTGACTGCAAGCATATGCTTTTAAAGGGAGATATGTAATTATGTAAAAATCAGATGGGGGGTCTTGGAGGAAATGTTTTTTCCTCACCACAGACAGGTTCACAGAAAAAAACAATATGGTTCATGAAACTTTTTAATTAAAGGGTGCCTCCTCATGGTTGGATTAATCTCTGAACCAACAAGCTCTTCTTGAGCAGAGAAGCTGAAGTGAAGGACAGGATCCACATAATGCAGTGTTTGCAGCTTAGACTTTCCTATTTAACATACAGTTAGTCTTCCACCCACTGTGTTTTCTATAAACACTAAACCCTTTCAGCCGGACTGAATTTTCATTTCATGGCTATTGATTCCCTGATATTTTTGGTGATGTAGTGGTGATTTGGTATTCAAATGTGAGCCTATACCTGAGAAACAGTTTTTTCTACTATTTGTGTCATAGAGGAAGAACCTCAAAACATCATTTGGTCATAACACGTGCATTTCTTCTGGAACAGAAAATTGTGTCCTATCCCCTTATACAGACTTCATTTTGAGGATGTGTCCAAGTCCCAGAAGTAAACAAGCATGGACAATGCCTATTACAGCTACTGGAAGGAATAAGAACTTAAGGATCAAGTCCTGAATTCAATGGTCAAAAATTCTCATTACAGGGAAAAAAGGGACAGATCTGGGGAAAAGAAAAAAAAAAAAGAAAAAAAAAAAAGTAGTTATGTATGCTGTAATTCTCTCCAGATTGGTCCTCATGCTAATCCCATCGGATATTAATGTGATTAAAGGAGCAGAGACTTGCCAGGATAACTGAGGAGAAAGAAAAACTCTTCTGTGATGTTTGCTTTTCAGTTCCTTGAGATTTTGAATGCAGATGAAGAACCCTGGTTTTTAGTAATTTCTCTGACACAGTGCAAAACCCTGGTGCTGTCCTGGAGAATGTTGCAAAACCAATCAATTTTATTTCCTCATTAAAAGAACAAATGATTATGCAATTATACTTCAAACCAGGCCATAGATCAGATTGTAGAAAACTAATATTGTACTCAAGCCTATACTATCACCACAGTTACCATGGTGATCCACTAGGCAGCTCCCATTTGCCCAGAAAGTCATTGCCATTCATATGAAATATGCCTTAACATCAGGTTCTGGAAATACTTCATATTGATCTACAGGCAATATTTTATTGTTAATTGAAAATACTTTGGTTATTAACTCATAAAGCATTATTTTTTATGGAAATAAGCCCATATCAAAATGTGCAATGCCAGTGCACTGCTGTGTGGGAAGCTGGTCTCTTTTTCGCAGGTATCTATCTATAGGTTGCTTTGCAAGCATGAAAAATATTTGTCAGCCTGCATCTTTGCAGACTGAGAAGTCATAACATCTTGCGAACTGCTAGGTCAGGTATTACTGAGGTGACATTCAACACAGAAAAACAGAGCTCATCACCATTTTAATTTTAAATTGGAGGTTGTGCCGTTCCCTACTGGTTATCTGTACAGTTTAATTTAAAAATTAAATGTTAGAACTCCCCACTCAACATCACGCCACTCTGCTGTGCTACTTGAGGAAATCCTGTTTCCATGGTAACTGCAGGAGACTTATTCAAAACCACTGATGTCACCCACATAAAATATACACAAAACACTGAACTACTGATATGTTGCATTATATTATCTGCAATGGTAATGAAATAGTTACCAGTTATGGTCACAGTGAGTATTTTAGTAATTGAAGTAAACATATATAGAGAGAAGGATATAGATATATTTCCTAAAATATATATATAAATAGAAAAGCTCTAGAGAGGTACAGATTTATATACCAATGCATTTTAATAACACTTTAGAAGCAAATATCACTTTATTAGACATTTGCCAAAATCCACCAATGGTTCAGAAAGTGCTTGGGGACCACCCAGTCCAAGCCACCAACTATATCAGCTGAAACCAAATCCACTCTTTTTGATCTGTGGAGTGCCTTAGTACGATGCTTTCAGTTCTGCTGGGGATTTAAGTGTGTACAGGACACCTCACCTCTGCCCTCTGGAGGGCAAGGGTCTGATGGGCGTTCCTGTCCACAACTAAGAGAGATCTGGATCTGAGGCCAGAGCAGGATTTATAGAACCATAGAGTAGTTTAAGTTGGAAAAGATCTCTAAGCATAAAATCCAGCCATTTTCCCAGAACTGTCACCACATCTACACGTTTTTTAAATGCCTCCAGGGATGGTGACTGCACCATTTTCTTGAGAAGCCTGTTGCACTGCTTGACATTTCTGGTGAAAAAATTTTTCTCAATATCCAATCTAAATCTCCCCAGCACAGTTAAAGGCCGTTTCCTCTTGTCATAGCTCTTGTTTTTTGGGAGAAGAGACTGACTGCCACCTTACTTCAACCTACTTTCAGGTAGTAATAAGGTCTCCCGTGAGCCTCCTTTTCTCACAGGTAAATAACCCCAGCTGCCACTGCTTTCCTTGTTAGACTTGTGCTCCAGTTTTGTTGCCCTTCCCTGGACTCACTCCATCACCTCAATGTCTTTCCTGTAGTGAGGGGCTCAAAACTGGACACAGGATTTGAGGTGCAGCCTCACCAGCACCAAGTATAGGGAGACCATCACTACTCTGGTCCTGCTGGCCACTCTACATCCACAGCCTTTCCCTCATCCACTGAGTCACCCTGTCACAGAAGGAGATCAAGTTTCTTAAGCAGAACCTGCCTTTCACAAACCCAGGCTGGCTGAGCCCCATCCCCTGTTTGCTGTACATGTGACACATGATGGCACTCAGAATGATCTGCTCCATGACCTTCCCCAGCACCGAGGTCAGGCTGACAGGTCCGTAGTTGCCCAGATCCTCCTTCCTGCCCTTCTTATAGGTGAGCATCCCACTGACTGACCTCCAGTCATATGGGATCTCTGGTTAGCCAGGACTGGTGGTATATGGATCATGACTAAGCCTTCAGCCTTTGTGCACAAGGTGGTAGGAGACAGTCAGAAGGGAGGAGCTGATGTGTCATTAGGCTGTAGAAGCCAATGCAGAGCAATTCTCTGCCACCAGATCTGAGCCAGCAAAGAAATGGTGATGATGGGGACTTCCGAGACTGACACACCTGTCATTTAGAGCAGCTCCCTTTATAACTCTCATCTACACAGCCTGGCTTAGAAAAGAATTGTGCATCATGAGAAACATTTTGACAATGAACTGTAAGAAACAAATACTTACAATCTGTAAAAGACAGGCCATAGAGCCGAGAGATTTTTCGAAGATTTAGACTCTTTTAGTCTACTTGTGACAAGCAAGACATATCAGAGATCATTTCTCCTTCTGAAAATGACAACCTAGAGGCTACTGATCTTCCTTCAAGACATTTTCCAGAGAAACTAGAAAAGGAAAAATTTTAAAGGCTTCACCTTTGATATATTTACACAGATCTAGCTGTAGCCCATGAAGAATTTCTATCTTTTATAAGGAGACAGTGGCCTTAGCACATTCAGAGTCTGATGACTGAGCCTGGGACATAAGTTCAAGCACTGCACTGAGATGATTTCTTTTAAAATTTTGACCATAGTCACACAGTCACAGAATCACAGAATAAGCTGAATAGTCATAGGACAATAGATCAGACCTCTTTTTTCCATTTGCAGCAACACCAAAGCTGCTGTTTTAGTAGCTCACCAGTACAAAGTTTCCCAAATGAAAGTTTTTCAGTAATGATGCAATTACAAATTTAATTTCAGAAATTGGTCTAGAAAAATGAATGCTAGAAAAAAGGTGCATTTTCCATGTTATTTTTTTGCTTCTTTTAAGAACTGGCATTCTCTGGAGTGATTACAGCAGTATCCGGTATTCNTACAAATTTAATTTCAGAAATTGGTCTAGAAAAATGAATGCTAGAAAAAAGGTTTCCATGTTATTATTCTCTGTTTCTTGTGGTTGTTCATCCTGCTCTCACAGGGAACAACAGCATGTACAGCTTTCTTTGACAAGAGAGTAGGGAATTTCCTGCATCAACAAAAACTATATCTTGCCTAGCAAACTCTTCAAATAAATTGTTGAGTGAAGCTACAATCACAAGAGATGTTTGGAAATTCATCCACTAAACACTGGCTGTGGCTTCTTTGATTCCCTCTCTGATCTTACAGAAACTTGCAAGTAATTCTTAGACCATCCAAATGAAAAGTGAAATAATTCTTTCCTGAAACAAATGCATAAAATCCTAAAAATAAAATCTATAGTCAAGTTGTAATATTGAGTGGCCTAACTCTGCAAATGTGACCCTTGACCTCAAGCATTTATGTTTAATTGTCCTCACTTTCTCTCCTCTTTTATATATTGGCATTCTTTTTTGGAAATCTCTTCACTTTGCTGAATTCTGGATGTATCTTAAAAGATCTGTAGTACACAAGAGAGAACATAGTTTGCAACATGGAATTGCTTTTGAGAAGGATCCCAGAAGTCGGCCTATGTGCAGTGCTACAATGTTTGCTGAAGCACCATTTAATAAAGAGCAAATATTTATAAACACGCTCTCCTCTGCTGTTGCACAGCATGAAGTATCTGCAATATCTCAAATGTGATATGAACCATTAGAGTGACTCTCGCCGAAGGGATTAAAAGGTGTAAACATAGCAGAACCAGAGCAAACCTGCAGAGACTGATTCCTGTGGAATTCACATGTGTATAAAATATTTTGCAGATTAGAAGAAGTGCAAGAAAGTCTTAATTCTATATACACAGCTGACCAGGAGAGACAATGACAAGGTAATAAACACTGAGCTATTTTGTTGCTGTTATACTGACTTGCAAAGAGGTTTGTTTTTTCTTTTGCTGGCTGGTTTTCACTATCCTATTGAGGGGAAAAATGTCAAGGGAGTAAAATGTATTTTCCAGAACATGGCTAGTATATTACATGGAAAATTTTGCCAGGGGAGCAACTAAAGAAACAAATCTCAGGACAGCATTAAAGAAAGTGAAGTTGTTGCTGATACACTAAATACTTGTGCATTTAATTATTAACAAAATAGAGATTCTCATAGTATTAAAAAAAAAAAAAAAAAAAAAAAAAAAAAAAAAAGAAGGAAAAGGATCATTATACAGAACAGCTAGAAACTCTGGAACTCAAAATTTGTGAGGTTCCTATTACAATGGTAGGATATGTGATTTTAGCTTCTATGAGAGATAAGACATAGATAATTTGAAAAATACCTCCAAATAACAGAGAAAAGGTTAAAGCTACTGCAGCTTCTGAGACTGAGCAGACACATGAGATTAACCACACAGCAGGACAGAAACAGAGTAGCCACTAGTGTCCAGGCTGTGGTGCAAGGACACTCAAACCCTGCGAGGTTCAATGCATCCATCTGTCTTTGGGACAGAGGCAACACCAAGAAAACCACAAATACAAATTTTAGTGAATTCAGTGGTACAGTTTAAGGATTTCTAGCAAAAAGGAGTATACCCGTGTAACAACTTTATTATCCGTGCAGGCTCTCAACAGGCACCCAGCAAGGGGTGCTGCCATCACTGCAGCTCGGTGTTGAATTAGTGACTCCTTGGATTTCAGCTGCATTGTGGAGCCAGCTGCAATGTGATGCTAGCACTATAGCAGGCTGAAGGAATGAATCCAGGTGCTAATGATACACAAAAAGCCATTTTAATGCAGTTGGGAAGAAACCAAATCAAATCAGCCAGATATTTTGAGCCTTGGACTTTGCATAGCTTTGCTGAAACAGGTATGAAAATTAAAAGCAAAAGGCTATTAACCTCAGAAACTAGAGGAAAGAATCCACTTTATAAGGAAAGAGCTGAAGGATGAAGCAGAAAACACACATAGCTAGAAAGATAAACACGTTTGCAGCACCACAGCAAACAATTTTTGCAGGGCAGCAAGTTAGCCTTTACTGCATGGAATTCACCTTCAGTTGCTGCCCAGCACACAGTTTTCACAGTATATATATATCTAGTGCAGACAGCTGGGTGTACAGCAAAAAATGCCTAACTCCAACAGCTGAATAATGTGAATCAAATCTGTGTTCTCAGCTACTTTGAAATAAATATGAAATAATATGACAAAAGACATTATAGTTATTCCAGGTTTGTGTAGCTGTCAAATACTGGATGATGAATGAGACATGGATAATTTTTCCTGTAATCAAAGAGAAGCCCAAGCTTTTAGAAATAGTTCACTAATCTTTTCTCCATTAGGTATGTAAAATAAAGATTATTTATATGTGCAGATTCATCCTAGTCAGAGCTGATTGAGTTCTAAGTTATTTCACTAATTTGAGTATGTCAGATTTACCTGCACTTTCAGGGGTCAAATGGGCATAACCAGGAGCAGAAGTTGGCCCAGCAGGTAACATAGACCGAATCTGATGACATCCTAATTTGGCCTGCTCACACTACAGCTATATTACCGCTGCTTGAATACTTTACCTCTTGAATAACTGCAGGCCCAGAAAGTCTCTACTCGGCTAATTCGTAGGTTCTTTTTCCTATTGGTTTCAAAAGCACCAATAAAATCTTGTCTCTGCTGTGCAAAACAGCACAGCATAGAGCTTGGCCTGCTGCCAGGGCAGAGGAGACTCATTAGCTGGGCTGACAGCATCAACTCAGTACTGCTCTGCTGCTCCTGGTCCCTCCTCAGCTCTCCAGAGATCATTACTCTGCACCCCACAGACAGCCCGACCTGCTTAGAGCAGAGTGAGATCACCACTGCTGGGGTTGCTGCTCCAAGCTCTCCAGGAGAAAGCACAAGCTTGTTGCATTCATAGTTTCCAGTTTCAGGCAGGGTGGTGTCCGTACTGATTTAAGTTTTGTACATATTTGTTTCCGTGTAATGGCATGTGTGTATTTTCTGTCTTCTATTAAGTATAATTGCCGGATGAACTCATGTATGACAAAATGATTGTTTGGCTTTGAAGCCTAGGCTGTGGCAGTCCTAATATGCATTTAATCTTTAGCACTCTGTAAAGTACAATAGTAATAGTAATAGTTAGGAATGGTTCTTTTTGCCACAGAGGCCTGTCTTCAACTGTCTGTTTTTATCTTAGTGGGGGATTGGAAGGAATCCAGAATGTTTTTTTGTTAACTGTAACACTAATTTTTTTAAGGTTAGTGTTAGTCTTCCTTTCATGGCTATTTATTTTTTGTGTTTCATAAATAAATCAAAACTTTGTGATGTCTGAAAACCACGTTGTCCTCTTTGTACACATATGGTCAAACTACGACATGTTAGGGAAAGCATAGCACCACTGCCACTTGCTAGATTTTCAGTGAAAACAATGAGTCCCTCACACCTACCTACATGCGTGGCTTTTATGCTCAGGGAATAGCTTCTGGCTCCAATCCCCACTTTTCCTCAAACAGAGGTGGATCTCTGGTCTCTTACCAATTCTGGTGAGCCCAGTTGCATCTAAGTGATGGCTCTATTTCATCCCACCAGAGGCTTAGAAATCAGAACTGAAATTCCAGACCCAGAAAGAGACACCAACCTTCCTTAGTGGGTGGGGATCCTTGTGCTTCTCAGGGGAGTTTGCTGTTAATATAGTTGCTAACTATTGGCATTTGTCACTCCAGAAAATGCTGAAATATATCGGGATGTCTTAATCCCCAAAGAAACCCAGCACTCCCTAAAACAATACATTTCCGTGCTTTAGCTGTGTAAGACTATGAGCCCCTGATGGAGCAATACCACATTTGGCTACATAACAAATGCGAGTGATTTGTTAAAGTCAATAGAAACAGTGAAGACTAATACATTTACACAAGCACCTTGACTGACTTCACATGATTTGCCTCTGGTTTTTCCTTACATTTTCTAGAGGAACACAGCAAAAACAAGGAATAAAACTGGCTTTGTACTGCATTAGACCATGTCATGTGCAGGGGCCAAGTATCCACAATGGTGATTGTAAG
Source organism: Mystacornis crossleyi (assembly GCA_013400655.1). Classification (NCBI taxonomy): domain Eukaryota; kingdom Metazoa; phylum Chordata; class Aves; order Passeriformes; family Timaliidae; genus Mystacornis; species Mystacornis crossleyi. The sequence continues at coordinate 63,228 of VYZQ01045792.1, read as the reverse complement.
AGTAAACGAGAAGTGACAAAGGTTGTCTTCACATTGCTTGAGATGCTATCTCGAGAGCAATTTGAATGACAAAGAAAAAAAAGCATAGCAAAGAACATCGCTCTTTTCTCCCTATCATCACACTATTTCCTATCACTGAACTAGCTGCATTTAGCTACATGTTCTATTTTTACTGAGATGTCTTATAATTGAAATTCACATTTTTCTATGTAATTTTTAAAGTTGATGACTGCTATTGCAGTGAATGAGACATAGAGGTATATGCTCAAATTTTATAGTGCAGTAATGCTAGATTTCATTAATAAAAGAATTACTTTATTGGAAATAAGTTCTGCAGTTACAATGAGACTGTAGATAATGGGATTCTGAGAGATTTGAATCAACAGCTATGCAACAGCTACTGTCATTCACGAGGACAGCCCCTAGAAGATGGAGAAGTGGTTACATGTGCAAGTTAGAGTGGCAAAGAATTTGCTACTGTGATATTAACTGTTTCACTGTCATGCAGGCTGTGTCATTCCACATAGTGTGCCAAGAAAGATATGCATTGGCCCATAAGTACTGGAGGAGGTTAGCGTCGTGGCTTAAAGAGATCTCCATCCGTCCCAGTTCCATCAGAGCCCATGGACAGTGTTGACATAAGGGTGTTTTGGGGAACTTAGAAAATGCGGACTACAGCTGCGTCATCCATCTACAGAGCAGGATCCAAGAATGCAAACATAACTATGTGTTTGCTATGAGTAAAGTCAGTATTTAAAGTATTTTCACTGGTTCTTTAGTCATGTATTAGTGAGTGATTTATCAAAATGCTAAGTTGGCGGTTTTACAAACCTGTACTAAACATACTTTTTTTTCCCCGCTCACTTTTCAAATTCCAGCTGAAATTTTGGCCACAATCTCCCTGGAGGAAATGAAACTTAAGAGCCAGGGTTATATAAATATCTCAGGCCTCAGATGCACACACATTTGCAGGTGGGGACTTCTAAGGCACCACAGGGTATCCAAAACATCCATTTGGGTCTGGCAAAGATAGCACACGATTCATCAGAGACCCACACCATCTTTGTGTGTTAGATGGACTTTGGGATATGCATCTCAAACAGCTTTGGACTGACCTCCAGTGACTATCAATGGAGGTGAGTTGGTCTGAAACAGCACCTGATAGCTCTTTTCTTCCTCGGTGCAGGATCCCCAGCTATTAACAACCAGAGCAGTAAAACTAGTATCAAATCCATCTGGACAGCCACAGAGGGTTCTTGATGCCCTAGAAGAGGATAGAAATTAGAATCTCTAGATTTCCTTTTCCTTGAGCGTTCTTAGGAGAGGCTGAAGACCTCCTCCTCTGCCACTTCACTCAGAGAGGAATTCAGCATCTTTGACTAGCAGTAGTTTGGAGCTATCCTAAGATGCAGCAACTCCCATGTGATTCACTGAGTCATCACCAGGGTGGAGGCAGGAGATGCTGTGCCATGGTAAACAGCAGTTAGGGGTGAGGTAGCCTCCAGGCAGGCATTCCCCATGAAAGCCAGACCTTTGAGCTTCTCTGAAGCATATGCAGCAATTTCCTGTGCTGCTCAGTTTGTGCTTCACTTGGGGTTTTTTTTAAGTGAGTGACAACCATTCACCCCATCCCCCTAATCCTGCTTTTTCAGCAGTTCATCCTTTCCAGCTGCACTTCAGTTGCAGAGACTGAAGATAGACGGTGCTAATTTGCTGGATATCTTGTTTACAATTTCAGTGCAGGAATGCCATTCTACTGTAAATTGGTTCTGAGGGTGGTTTGTTGTTTTAACTATCACCCATGTGCAGTGATGCTTCAAGCCTTCTATTAGAACAGAAAAACACTGACACAGATAATTAGCTGTAGTCTGCATGGCTACTTTGTACAACGCTTGGGAAAAGAGCATCAAACAGCAGCAATCAGTGATTCTGTGTGATTACGAACTGTTTCTTACTAGTTGGGACTCTATTCCCCTTAAATGTTTTTAGACAATAATTATTGTGATAATGAAGATGTTTTGTTTCCTGAGTAAATGAAGAGTATTATTTTCTTTTTAAACCACTGTTGTCAGCCTGACTGGCTTCAATTTTGCAGCTAATGTGGGTCACAGTGTTTGTCTTTTCCTTTCAGCAGTGCTGTCTTTATTTACACAGTTAATCTCTGTTTTCAAACTATTTAATTATTTTGGAAACTCACATTTTACCATGCATATATTTCCTACACTACTTTAGATTTGAAGGAGGCACAAGAGAGGCATCAGGCTTGGCCTGCCAAAGCCAATGACTGGGTGTACTCAGGAAATCCTCTGGCCTATATCCCCCCTACTGCCACATCCCCAAGCATGACAGCGCTGAGGCACCTGGAGACAAGAGGGATTCCGAGGGTCAGATCCAGCTCCAGATTCAGCCGCCTAAGTATAGACACTGACAATGCAGTTGTCTGCTACCTAAATATCAGAGTTTACGTTTGAAACACCTAGGTCTACCCACAGTGATTGCATAGTGCTATATCTTATGAGGCAGGACTTATGGGTGACATTTAGAAGCAGCATTTAGAAGCCAGTTGGGACATCCCAGATCTCAAATGGCTATAGATGCTTTAGACCTCCACCACCTCCTTCATGAGGCTTAGATGTCTTACACCACATAGTGCCCTAGACTGTAAACATATTTAGATATTTGAATCTGAAAACCACTGACATTTGCTAGTGAAGAAACAGATAAAAAAGACATTGAGAAAAGCTCAGTGCAAAGATGACCCAAATTTACTGTTGGCCATTCTTGCCATTTTTATTGTTATTACAAGGAAGGAAGGAAGGAAGGAAGGAAGGAAGGAAGGAAGGAAGGAAGGAAGGAAGGAAGAGAGAANCACCAGGACCGGCTGCCCAGGGACTGCTGAAGCTTTCTTCCATCCCTCCCCGGCTCGGGCAAGTCGAGCATTCCCATGTGCTCCCCGAGCTCGCTCCGGAGCGCCCCTGCCGGCTGTGGCCGTCACTGCAGCAAAGGGGAAAGTGCCTGACAGCCCCGGCGGCTGTCACTGGGGTCTGATTTCTGTTGGTTGTTACTGCCTTAGTTATTGTTGCTTTGCTTTGCCTTGTTGTACATATATATATACATATATAAGTAAAGACCTGTTATTCCTATTTCTCATATCTTTGCCTAAAACCTCCTCAATTTCAAAATTATAATAATTCGGAGGGAAGGGGGTTACATTTTCCATTCCGGGGTGGGAGGGGGTCTCCTGCCTTCCTTAGTAGACACCTGTCCTTCAAACCAGGACAGAAGGTTTTGAAAATTTGACTTAAAGTTTTTGCATCAATTCTGCCCTTAAGCTCCATGAATTTTCAATTGCAGTTGTGGAAATCCAGACAAACCTTGATGGAATAAAGATGAATGAGAATTTGGTGCATACATCCCCTTATTTCTGCTTTTCTACATTTTCCATTAATGTTCAAGTGCATATATAAAAAAAATTCTCTAGAATTTCAATGATTTCCACACAAGTTGGGGGATAAGAATTATGGAAAATATTGCATTAGATATAGAAAGTTCAGCCCCTTAGACAGAAGAGACAGACAGGAAAGAGAAGTCTTACACATTATACCCAGACCTGAGACTGTGAGCTGACCAACAGTTTCAGTGTGGTCCATACCTAAAAATTCCTAGTAAGGAGGTTTCTATCTCCTGAGGACTTCAGCTTTTGAGTTCACAGCAATAACTAATGTATGAGATGTTTGCTTTCTCTTCTGGTTTTCTTTTCTTAGATTGTAGAAGGAAGCCCTGACTGAGCACTGTTAAGGACTTGGTCATTATGCATGTAAATTGCTGACTGTTCTGGCCACCATCCACAGAAGCACTTAAACACATGCTTAAGTTTTGCATTAATAATGTTATGTGCTCTTGTTATATGGAACTTGCCCTAGAAAGAGTAAGACGCTTTAAACCCAAGTCCCTGAGCTGCAGCTAGAGAGAAATCATCACAGCTCCAGACAGGAGGTTATAAAGGTAATTTAAGCATTTTTAATGACCCTGATTCCAGCGGTGATTCTTAAGGAAAACAAAAAAAGCTACAGAGGTGGCACCATGATAAACCCAGGTACACACCCTTTTTTCCATCAATCTCTTCAGCAACTGATAATAACTGAAGAACATGAATGCCCTGGGAGAATAGAAATATTCTGTTCAACCCAAACCTTCTTCTGTATTGCAAATGCCTGTCTAAAACCAGAATCTTTAAGGCCAGTTCACAGCTTCCTGACTTAATAGATTTCTCTTTTTTGAGCTCACTAGTCCCCCACGTACACTTCAGCACTTGCAGTGTCCTTTAGGCAGCGAGCTCCACTGCAGTGTGCTCAATCCTTCCTCTGTCTTTAGACCCAGCTCTTCACTGCTTGGCAGCTCAATCCCAGCAGTACAGAGGACTCCCTACTGATTTCTCTGAAAGAAAGAATGATGCTACAAGCCTGGCAACGTATTATGCTAAGCCATACATGTATATCAGAGGAAAAATATTCATGTCTTTGTTCAGCCCTCGGTTCAGTTAAAATGAAAAAAAATAATAATAATTTATTTTCTTTCACTTTCCCCGCTTTCCTATGAATCTCATCAACAATTTCATACAAGTACTGTCTGAGTCAAATACCAGCAGAAATAAAAAGGACTCTATGCATGAAAGAAGAAGATCATTCTTTTTTTAGTTTGAGGGAACTGTGTGATTGTAATTAATATTAGTTTTGAGCAACATGGAAAAGCCTCATGGCCATATAGGCTGAAAAGCATTTTCAATTTCTTTGATGTTTTCCTAAGGAGAAGAAGGTGGCCAGAGGAGGAGAAATACATTTTACATTTCTAGGTAGTTTTCTTTTATCATTTGAAATATTTTTTTTTTAAGCAGTATGTTCATGGTATGCTAGTAGCCTGCTTCTCAGATACTCTGAACAGTATTGTTTGTAAAGGCACAAGTACACAGGCTGACCACAAAAACAGTGAGAGTTTCACTATCCCCTTACCTGCAAAATGTTCCTAGAAATTTCTCAGATGGACAGCATTTCAACAGCTGTATCTACAAGGTCTTGTATCTACAAGACAAGAAATCTGTACTGAGGTGAAATAACCCATAAAAATAGTTTAATTTTGTAGGAAACACTAAGGTAAATTCACCATCCTATTCTTACCCTAAGAGATCAGGTTGGTTCATACCTTAATACTCATTTTTATCCAAACTTAAGTTATGCATTCAGATGGAACAAAGTTTTCAAAGGAGAACTGTGGCCTGCATCCATCTTAGTAAAGTTCTGGATCTGATGTTTCTAATAAAGAGCTAAATTAGTACAGGAAACCAAATGTCTTCAGTGTCATCAATGCAGATACTGCATTGAGAACTGAGGGCAGCTAAAGCTAACCAAAATGCTCTCACAAACCCTTAAACTCAGGCTTCACCATGGTATGGCCACCAGCTTTAAAACACAGTATATGGGGAGGGGATGGGGAAGACAGAGTGGTAGTGAATTCAAAAAACCTCTGATTTATGATAAAGACCTTGAAAAAGCAAATTTAATTCATTGTGGGAAACAATTAAGAGAGATCTCTTGATTGAATTGAACTGCTTTTTCCAAGATACTAAAATAGGAAAAATAATTGTAGATAAGTCGTATCAGCTATTGTCCGAGCCTCTGGCTTGAAAATGTTATGAAAAATGAGGGGATAGTAACCCAACGCAGATGAAAGAAGTAGAACATGACCTCTTTTGCTGAGGCTTAGTAGAAGAAGTAGCAACAGATATACCCATCTTACCCAGCAAAAAAAAGATTTTCAGCGTTATCTGCAGATAAAAGTGCAAATTAGGTAACTGGGCCACACAAAATTTTGTTTTATTAATGTTTCTGTGTTGATACTTTTCACTTTTCTTTATGAAGGTGCTATAAAGTGAAGCAGATGTTTTTTGCATGGTTGTTGTCATCAATGAGCACTGGCAGACATACAGTCCAGTTCCTTTCCTTGCCTTTGAGAAATATTCTTCAGAGTTTTCATTCTTCAATATGAGTGATTGATGTTTGTATCAGTACTTTAATTATTAATATGTTTTAGTAATGCAAATATATTTATTCTTTTCTTAACACTTTAAAGGGAGAACTGAAAAGTCATCACTTCTCTAATGTAAGGCAAGTTAGTTAGATATGATTGACCACCAGGTTCCTCTAGTGAAAGCTATGTTTTGATAGGACTAACTACTGAAGAAAAGAGTAACTAAAACTTGGTCTATATGCAGGTGTAAAAAGGCTGTGTAAATTACTTGATAGAGTAAATAGTGTTTGATGCTTGGCAGGAAATTAATTTCCACACAGGCACATGCTATGACAGCATAATGATATGACAGCCCCTAGAGAGCATCCAGTTAATTACTGTATTGTTCTGTGCCTTGTAGGTTTTTTCTCTACTGCAAATCATGGACACAAGGTGGAAATCCATACTCCAGCTGCTTTGAGAATTATCCATGCAAAAAAAAATGTAAAAATCCTTCATCCAGGCATGAAAATGTTTGAACATCGAGAAACACAGAATTTCAAATCATGAACTCAGAGCAGTACAATTGCTAAGATAATTCCTTGATGTTAGCATAACAATTAAAAATTAGATTTTCAGGTTGGGAAGCCTCTTTCCTTTGCAGCCATGTTGAACTGTACTTCTTTTGTGCCAGCAGTCCACTATACATTGTATTTTGTTCAAGTGCAATGTAAGAGGCAGCCTCTCCTCCCCCAGTTTGATGCATGTCCTGTGCAGAGCCAGGAGTTGGACTCCATGATCCTCCTTTGAGTCCCTTCCAGCTCAGAGCATTCTATGATTTTACTCTATGCACATTCAGAAAAGCACATTGAAGGGCTGGGCTTGTGAAAGCTGGGAGGTTTCAGCTGATGTAAGGAGTCAGCCCTGAGATGGGGAGAAAAAAGCTGAGTGGAAACAGGGACTTAAAAATCTTCTCTCCCCTGGGAGGTAACAACTCATCCAGGAGTTACAGTGGGCATAATATTGAATTTGTGCATTCCTATCAAATGTGTATGGAGGCACTCAAGATGGAGTCCTTGCCAGACACTAGCCCATCAGACATCTTTTCCAGCAAGAAGGAAAAATATTTTTCTTCAACCAACAATTTTATTAAAACCACTCTTCACATGCAGTGACTCCAGGAAGTCAGTAGCCTCTGCTGATTTGGGCTGGTTCCTTCCAGCTCTCACAGCAGAAATGTACATCAAGGGGTCACGAAGAGGAAAGGCAAGAGCCTTGTGCAAGAAATCTGATACAAATCAAAGTGCTCCACATGGAAAGGCAACCATAAAAGGAAGAACAAAGACAGTGAAGGTAAGAATAGAAGAGGAAATATGAGCCTGGATATATTTTACTCTCCTAATGAAGCTTCATTCTTCCTGACCAGTGAAAGTAATTTCATCAAGTGAGATTTTGTTTGTCTAAGATTAACTTTTACCCTTGTATTGATTTTGCTTTCTTTCAGTTGTGTTTATGTAATACAATCATTTTAGTATTGCAAGTACCTTGAAAGGAGAATTTTCTGACAAAAGGTGGGATTTAGGGTGTGATAGAGTACGTGCAGCACAGGGAATTCTTTAAAAACACGTTCATTTATTATTTAGTAAAATATAAAATATTTTTAAAAGTAATTATGCCAAGACAGTCATAGAAGGAAACATAAAATAAGTAGTGGAGAATGCAGAGATATATAAAAAGTAAATAAAGAAAATCTTGCCTATACATTTTTTTTGCATGAAGTGATAAGCACTCCATTATCAGACAAATCAAGGCAGATTCACGTGTATCCTGAGTAACAGATTCATCCTGATTGTGCCAGGCAGCTCTCAGCTGTCAACCCAATCACATGGGGAAACTCCCCACTCCTTCCTGCAACACTCAGGGATGCACAGCTGCAGCACTGCCTTGGAGGCAGTGGGAGGATACCCAAGGTAGTGTGTGTGGGCACAGTGCACGGCAGGCTCTCCCAGCAGCCCCATTTCCACTCGACGAGAGCTTTCCATGGAGCCAGAAATTTGGAGCTTTCTGGAGGTGTGCTTAACACATGGAAGCAAGCACAGCACCTTTTCTCTTTTATTTGGAGAGACTAATCTTGGTGATGACAAGCATGCCAGGTGAACCAGCTTTGCCTGAAGGAACCTCACATCCAATTCTCTGTGCTGATGTCACAAGCAATTAAAGGTAGAGCCAAGTAAAAAAAAATTACACACATTCCCAGACCTATTCATTCCTTCTTTCTATCTACATCCTCTGTCATAATTCCACTTTCTTCCCCTTTCCTCCAGCATAAATTACTTTGGCATCTTCCTTTCTACACCCATCAAGTCAGATATTTTAATTGATTTCTGCACAAGGGACAGCTTTGCAGGAAAATCAGAATAGGAGATAGCCTCTGCTGCTGAGATGTGGGCAAAAAGGCTTTGTAGGTGATTTTACAGCCATTCGTGAAAATGGAAAATCACATTAATTTCCCAAATTTTCTGCTTCAGGGAAGTTAACAAGAAATCCCAGACAAAACCAACTTGCTTAGGTTAACGGAAAAAGCTGAAATTCAGACCTGACACTGATCTCAGCCTATCAACTACAGTCCAGGACTTTCAAAAGAGTAACTCCATTACAGCTCTCTGGAGGGATCTCAACCATGTCTACTTCTAGCGTTGTTTGTGTATCCTGATAGAGAGCAATGGGAGGCTCACCAAGCTTCCTTAGGCTTATAGCTAGGAGTCAATTTCCAAGCTTCTCAATTGCATGACATATTTATTCTGAAAGCTCAAAAGCCTTTAAAAAAAAAAAAAGAAATTAAATATTTGCTGTTATATTGTTTAGCTTATTCTTACAACTAGGTCAGCAGCTACTACCTGCTTTTATTGACATAACATACTGGTTTTTTAATCACTGCAGGAGAACAGTAGCACATAAGATTTTGTTATAGCTATGAATCAGTGTCTTTAAACCAAAAATAGAACATAGAACTAAAGTAAAAGACAAGTGAGCATTTAAATTAATCTTGAGTCAAGAAGAACAGTTAATCTAAAAGGTACATAAGGAGAATTGGAATTTTGGTCCCCAGGAGGAAAATCTAGATCCAAATAAAAGTGTCCCATCCAAAAATAGTCTTCCTCTTGTTTCCTTGGAGGGTTTTGCAGTCATTAAACATCTTGCCTCCTGATCCAAATTGTCTCTACACCCTGCTTGACTAAAAATGGCCCAGATTCTGCAGCTGTCAGGCATTTAGCTCCTGCTAAACCCCTCGAGGAACCAGGCAAAAACCCTACTGTTGCTTGATGTCTGTGTTCTCAAATTCCCACAAGGCCTCTGCTGAAACTGGGATGGCCTTGACCTGGGCTGCACACAAACCTTTAACAAGAACCTCACAGAACCTGATCCAGCAAGGACTGTGTCTGCTCCTGGACTAATGCAGGAGAAATAATTCAAAGTGTCTGGGCTCTGAGAGCAGAGCAGGAGCACAGCAGTACCATCAGAGACTCTCTGTCTTTGTTTCTGAGACTGACCCTGTGTTTCCTCCAGCACAGGCTGGATACTGCCACGGTTTCTTCTCTGGGATATGGTGCTTCAGGTATCCTAGTCCTTTCCTGAATCCAAGACAAGGTCTTCACTGTAAAGATCATGTGGTTTAAAGCAATAAATAACACATCAAAAAGAAAGGTGGACTGACTCACACAAGGCCCCAGTGCAGAATAGCCATCAAACCAACACTAAAGCCCTCCTCACCTTACTCCCAGCCTGGTACGCTTGGCGTGCATTTAGCAGGGAGTCAGGGTCACTGTAGATCACCCATAGCACCATGGAATGAGCTTTATATGCATAGTTCTACTTGATGTGACATATTCTGGTCTTCACAACGTCCTCCAGCCTCCACATCCATTCAGAAAATCAGCTACCCTGGTTGTCCCAGGCTTTCTTAAGTCATCAGCATAGTATGTTGATTGTTGATTTACAACCTGGTAGTAAACGGACAATTTGACACCTGGTTTCAATGAATTCTTGAAATCTGCTCTTCACAGGTGTTGCCAATAAAGCAGCTTAAATCTTTATAGGAGAAATGAACACAAAAGTGCTGATGAATAAAATCAAATTGAATTTAGTTTAAAATTAGGTATCTTTGAATAGAATACTCAAATAACTGGTTTTGCTTGTTTGTCCATTGTCAGTACTTCACAGGTTGCTATTTCTTTAGGAACTCAATAGAGTGCAGAAAGGGATATAAACAGACTGTCAAACTCGATGTGTGCAGACCAAAGAAGCATAAAAATATTTCTTTTTGCCACACTCACACAAATCTTTTCACTATTCTAAATGTCATTGATGCTGTACTGAGAAATTATTCAATACACTGGAACATCCTATTTCATGCTGTTTGATTTCTGCTGTGTGGTATTTTTACTATGGATTAGTACCTTGGAAAACTGACTGGAGTTGTGAGGTTTATTAGCTCAACGCCATTCAATACTGTGCGCTTAGAAAAGATCAGCTACTGCATTATCCAGCTATTGATTACTGGATGACAAGCCAAATCACCCTCTATTTACATAACATTGGCAGATAAGTATATGATGGGCCACCAAGTAACAGGCCTCCAATCAATAGACCAATCAAACAATTATTATTTAACAGGAGAGGAGACCTTGAGCAGGTAAAGCGATGTTATGGCTGTACACCTCTGTACGTGAGCAGTAAGGACCAGGTTAGCAGCAGCGGGGATCACTGGTTCATTAAAATATCTTTTGCATCTCTCTTTTAGCTCATGGGGATTAGGGAGATCTGTGGACGCCTGACAATCCTTCTTCGGAGCAATGTTCTTCTTCGAAGGACATATCACAGACTTGGTTGAAAGAAGCCAAGCCTACTACTTCCCATTCTGAACTACCACAAATATGGCAAGACTGAACTTGGATATCCTTTTCTGCACAACTTTGGCTTATACAGGGACTCATCCAGGCTTCCTTTCCATTGAAACTGAAAGATCCCACAGTCCAAGTAGAGCAAGGCGCTTGGCCTAGCTCTCCACCTGCCTCCATTTTTCCTCCCCATTTTTCTGTTTTTCTGGCTATTTACACTATAGAGCTTCTAGATCTCATTTGGGCACTGTCGTGATTTCATCCCTGGCAGCTGCCAACCCCACACAGCCACTCTCTCATTCTCCCACCAGCAGGCTCAGGGAGAGAATCAGAAGGGTAAAAGCCAGAAAATTCACGGGTTGAGATAAAGACAGTTTAACAGCAAAAGCAAAATCTGTGCACACACGGTAAACAAAAAACCCAACTCTCAGTCCAGGGCTACAAAGGAGGCTACTATCACCTAAAGCTGCTTCAGTCCTGCTTGTTTTCTGGGTAGCACTGCTCTAGTCTCACTCATCTATGTCACTTGCATGCTTTCTCAGTAGCAGTCCTCCCCTGTGCTGCTTACATGCTTTCTCAGCAGAAGTCATGGCCCACTGGGCTGGGCTCCTCTCCTCTCTCTTATGAAGCATCCCCCAAGGGTCAGCTGCTCTCTGGTCCTTAGTAGAAACACCTGGTTCAGCACAGCTGTAATTCATCAGGGTCAAGATTGCCTACAGCCCTTTCCTGTGCTCCCACAGTGTTTACTATTTTCTATTGGGCTTTTTGTAGACAAGATAGCAAATATGGTATAAGCATTTTTCACAGTGTCAAAATCCCAAATCCATACAACACACACCAGAATCTTAAATCTATACAGCACTAAAGATGGTTTGGCTGGGGCACACTATTGTGGTTCAAATACATTACAACACACACAAACAAAATAAAATAACGAACTGATTCACAGCTTCCCATGGGCAGGCAGGTGTTCAGCCATCTCCAGGAGATCAGGGCCCCATTACACATAACAGTTGCTTGGGAAAAACCAATGCCATCAGTCCAAATGTCCCACCCTTTTCTTCTAATTCACCCCAGCTAATATACTGAACATGATGTCACATGGTCTGTAATATCCTTTTGGTCCGTTGAGGTCACTTGTCCCAGTTGTGTCTTCTCCCAGCCTCCCATGCATCCCCATCGTCCTCACCAGAGAAGCAGCGCGAAAAGCAGGAAAGGCCTTGGCTCTGTGCAAGCCCTGCTCAGGAATAACAGAAACATCTCTGTATTATCAACCTGTGTTCAGCACAGATCCAAAACGCAGCCCCAAACACTTCGCCACTGTGAAGAACATTAACTGCACCCCAGCCAAAACCAGGGCAGCCACATCGTGACATTACTCAGCTCTTGCCGCTGAGAGAGAAACTGGCCTCAGCTAATAGAAACTATTCTAGACAGACATTATGTGGAGGGAGTGTCCCAATTTGAGATGAGTAATCCGTGAAAGCCCCAAACAGTTTCCTAGAGAGACGTGTCCCTCCAACATCCTGACTTGTGCTGGTGCTTGGTACCTCAGGACATGAGAAACATTCCTTGAAACAAACCCGCACTACTTTGGTGGATTGCAACATGTTTTCTTGTTTTGAATACTTGGCCCGGAAAAGAAACACATTCAATTATTAAAAAGCTAATGGCCACCCTACGGTCCTGGCCCTCCAGAAGGATAATGTGAATGTGGCCAATATGTATCAGAGGGAGCCAGCTGTGGATGTGCAAGCCACCCTCCATACCTGCACAACTACAAAGAAATTCTCAGATATTCCTGTTTCAAAAATGCTAGTAAAAATATTGGTAAAGCTCTTCCTTTGTCATCTGCAAAGACAATGCAGACAAGGCATTTACACAGAGATAGGTAGGTCACCTCAGAAAAGCCTACACATGGATACAGAAAACATATTTGAGCTACCTTACCTTTGGCATTGCTTGAGAAAAATCTAGCTGGCATTTAAATTATGGAAACTGTTGCATTTTTAGATGGTAACAGATCATCACTTCCGGTCCCTACAAATGGCTTAATTTAAAAAGTGTGCTTTGACTGGCTTACAGATCAGAATATCCAGCAGACAAGATGACTCTGTTTTATATATAGTATTTGAAAACAATATTTGTCTTGTTAACCAAATTCCTCTTCATCTGCAATAAATGTAAATTCACTACAGGTCAAAATTTGATTTTTACACTTTAAATTCTAGTTTTTGTTCTAGCTCCCTATTTCTGAACCAGGCAGAAGAATCCCACAGAGAAATGATTCCATATGGGTGTTTAAAAAACGTTATAAAGGCAGACTAATGTCTCGGAAGCCTTGCAGAGTGCATGGCATAACCACTGTTACACAGCTGCCCCTTCATGCTGCAGAGCAGATTCCGGATCATTCCCAGCACCTGCAGTACAGTCACGGTTTCAGTGCTGCTCACAGTCCTCCCACACCCTTATCTGATGCATTTCCTCTGCGGGAGAGTTGTGGTGCTCATTACGGTACAATGGACACTTGTGGAGACATCATCGCGCTGTAATGAGCATCTGGACCGTCGTGGGGAGAAGGATGCATTCTTGCTGCATGCGGACAGCCATGGGGGAAGGTTACACTTCAAGTTCTTGGCACTGCACTGATACTGTTGGTAGAAATTTCAATGGAAACACTGTTATTAGCAAAATATTTTCCCCACCCATCTTGATTGCTTACAACTTGGGAGCTGGCGGTGAAGCACGGGAATTCCATTGCTCATATATTTTAAATGGTTAGAGAGATGATGTTTTCAAACGACCTTTTTGTAACACATTTTGAGAAGTTTGCCTTATGATGCACTGCAGAGTTTGCATTTTTTTAAAGACTGTATCCACTTACTCTGAATTGATAAGGAAACGTCTTCCTAGTGCAGTAGCTTTAAAAGACTTGTTTACGAGTCTGTGTACCTCTATCAGTCAATATTTTCCTCCAGTACTACGAAGTTCAAATATGATTTAGAATTAAGTAAAAGACACTGCAGCGAGAACTCTGAAACAAGAATGGTTCATGTGATGGGCAACTGCAGGTCTGCACCGTAGAAAATACCATTTGAAATGAGGGACATCTGTAGCCCAAGTAACCTTGCCAGCTCTAAGGTAGAAAAATATTTCTTACATCTGTCTCAGAAAGAACTCAATAAAAATTCAATAAGCCTAGTCCAATATTCATAAAAAGACTTATCTCAAGGGAAAAGAATAATTTATTTTTCCTAAACTGTAGATAACGATCCTTTTAAAAATATATGCAACGCCCAGTTTTAAAAACCTGTGATTGCCACCTTTAAGATTCCCTTGTTGGCTGAGTTGATGAAACAGAAAAAGGTTAGGAGTGAATGTAGATATACCTCCTGTCCTCTTCTGATACAATGGTCTTTGGCATTTCTCACTGTTTTAGTAGTCTTAAGCGACAGCTCCAAGATGGAATTGCGGGGAAGATGCCCTATCACTGTTACACACAGTCTTCATTCATTCCAGCAGAAAGGTTGTGCATCCAAAACAGCATACAATTCTTGTCGTAGAGGCTGTGCCACAATTGTCACATTACACCCTCAACCATCATTAAAATTTCCTGTCAGATCCGCCATTAAATGAATGGCCAAATTGTTTCTCTGGTTAACTGTGCTTAGTGCATTTCCAGGAATCACACAGCCCCTGCAGACGCTTGCAGCCCAATGCAGTATCAGGATGGTGAAGAACGAAGTGGCTGGTAAACGTACCTTTTAAAGAAAGCAAAAAGAGAAACAAAATAAAAAATCAGAGGTGTTTTAGAAGCTCGTTAACAACTCACCTGAATGCATTTGTTTTTAAATTCTTCAGTCACCTCCTGTGGAAAACAAGATATAAAAGTCTAATCTGGTACTGAAATGTATTTGAAATTACACACACACTCTTAGATTGCAGTGGTTTAACAGAGCAACTAACAAGTAACTGTGCCCACAGAACTAAAATTTAATGTAGCTCATCACCAGCAAACTCATTATACTGAAATTTTACCAGAAGTATGAATAGAATATGCTGTTTTATTTGATTTTTTTCTCATAAAAGAATGGAGCAGGTTGGATTTTTTAAATTAACTTTATACTATGATTTAACTAGTTTTATAGCAGAGTCTAAACCAGGGGGGAAAAAGTCCCCCACTGCCCTACACAACCCAAAGTTGGGGTGGAAACACTCTGATCCAGATATTAAACACTGTAGAAAGAGTACTTCTGATTGCACTTCAAAAGATCATATTTTCTCAGCTCCCCACCTTCATCTTAGAGTCTTGCCAGCTTAGGATACTAACAACTGACCCTGATCATGGTAATCTCACGTAACAAATACCAGCATAAAGGAAAGTGGAGAATCTCTGGCTCTTTTCTCCACTCTGCAGTTTTGCAAGAATCTGTAGTGGTTTTATTCCTCAATAATCATATTACCACACTTAAAGCTGCTTGTGAAAAGCATTTCATTTCTCCATTAGCCATCCTGATTAAATAACCGTGTGTGTGTGTATATATATATATATATGTATCTAGGCATGTATGTCCGTATGTATGTTTATATAAAACCACTGCAGTAATATATATGTCAGAATCAGAAGTATCCTGTCGTTTGTAATATTGTCAAATTTTGTAATATTGTCAAAATCACAACAATTCATACAGAAGTTTTTCAAGCTAAGCTTCTATCTCAAGTTCCTTTATTTTCAAGAAACGCTGTGGCCTTTGCTACGCTGTTTTGGAGATAATGAAATATGGTGAATAAACAAATGAAGAACAAAGCCTTCAAAATTATCAAAATGCTGACCTACTTAACACAACACAGGGAAGTTTGAATGCAGTCCCAGGATACTGTAGTGCTATTGCTTTTTGCCAGGGAATACAGCAGAGATGTCAGAGTACTGTGAGCAAAAATAAACTTGAGTTCTGGTCAATGCATGCTTTGGGGGCCAGAACAAGGATCAAAGCTCACTGATTCTGCTGTCACTGGTGCAGGATCCACCACACGCTCCCTGAAAGGCAGCACCCACAGCAAACTGAGGGTTTCCAGATATCTACAAAAGGCAGCACAAGGTCGAGGGCAAGAGCAGCAATTTCATTCCCTTCAGTTTGATGCCCTAGGCAGCTACCTAACTTTTCTTATTATCAGACCAGTCATGCAGTAGAAACAGGAGGAAGGAGGTGAATATCCTGACAAATCCACTAGATCTGATGTGCTCAGCTATTGACAGTGCTGTATTGTGTTAGAAAGATTAAAATAAATACAAGGTCATGCTAAGCTGATGGGTTTTGTTCTTGTTGGGTACAGCTGCTGAATAACAGAAACATTCAAGCCATAAGATTGCAAGGTGAGGCTTCCAGTTCTACTAAAATCATAGGAAAGAAATATAGGACACAGGCAGTCCAACAACTCAGCAGTTCCTCGGAATGCTTCACAGACTTTTTAAAATTTGATTTTTGATGGGGGAGNGAAACAGGAGGAAGGAGGTGAATATCCTGACAAATCCACTAGATCTGATGTGCTCAGCTATTGACAGTGCTGTATTGTGTTAGAAAGATTAAAATAAATACAAGGTCATGCTAAGCTGATGGGTTTTGTTCTTGTTGGGGACAGCTGCTGAATAACAGAAACATTCAAGCCATAAGATTGCAAGGTGAGGCTTCCAGTTCTACTAAAATCATAGGAAAGAAATATAGGACACAGGCAGTCCAACAACTCAGCAATTCCTCGGAATGCTTCACAGACTTTTTAAAATTTGATTTTTTGATGGGGGAGAGAAATGAGTTGAAAATGTAGATGGCAAAAGGCAACTTGTGTTCTAAGAGGCTCTCACCTCTCTTAGGAGGAGAAGGGGCAAAATAAGCACCACAGACTTCAAACAAATAGCCTTAACAGTAATGATGTGTGTGTTACCACTTGCTTACAAAGGAAGAGAAAGTGAGGCAGAGAGAAAGGAGCTCCTGATTTCCTGCCAGCTGCAAAGCAGCGAAGCAACTCCATTGACGAAATCATCATCTCTAGCCTCTGCCTGCTGGGCACAGTCTGCTGGGACGGAGCAATGAAGGTGGAGCCTTTCATGTGGAAACTGAGGTGCCTCATGCCATGTGACCCAGAAGACAGCCAAAAGCTGCCTCATATCCAAAGGCTTATGTGTAATTGCAAATGAGACCAAATCTAGTTTGTTGTCTTAGAAAATAAATACATTTGCTCCTGTTCTGGAGAGCAAGTTCTGTTCAAAAAACATTTGCACTCTTGTTTGAAGCTGAACTGTTCTTTCATTTGCAATAAGGGTAATTGAGTAGAAGAAACAAAAGCATTGATTTATTCTGATGCCTCCTGCTAGTTTTTTTTTTCTTTGACTAGTCAGTTGTCTGAGCGTTAATGATGTAGAGGTTTCATGACTAATGACAAGATTTTTTTTTTAATATTGTTGACAAGCTGAAGGGCAACATGTTGTGTGGAGAGTGGGTCAGACTTAGAGAAATCTCAACTCCAGGTTTCCAAACCATATCTGTATAAAAGTTATCAAGTTTGTCATCTGTTTGCCATTTAAGAGCACAAAAATCACATACATGATTTATCAAAGAAACTATAAAAGGAAACAGTTTGTCTCTTGAATAAGGATGATGAAGTAATGGAAATTATACACCAAGAACAAAAATTGACCACTATTTTTGGCGGAGATAAAAAAACCCAAACATTTCTTTCAGCATTAAGGGGCAGGAGGTACAGGGCCATGCACCCAATGGCAGAAGAGTCAATGTATTTTAAATATGGCATACAAAAAACCCTTATAATTAAGACTATGCCAGTTTTCTACCTTCAGCTACAACTTCCACAAATTAGTCCTTCTTTGTCAAGTGGAATTTGTCAGCAGTTGCAATAAGATAACCAGATAATGTAAATCATACACCACATTGAGTGTAAAAAAATTTCAGTATTTTCCCTTCCTTCTTCTTGCCCCAAAGGAACCATTTATTTAAACTAAACTGTTGTTCCACAACACTGCATGAAATTCAGGGAAGGACATGAAACCACCACACTTATCAACTAGGGGTGGAAAAAAAATTGTTTAATTTTTTGGAGCCATTTCTGAATAGCTTCCTGTACATCTGTTAGCAGAGTTGCAAGGCTCTGTTATTTTGCCCATTAATTCACTGAGTTTTAAAATTTGAAACACAAATGTGAGACTGGTACCTACAATTCATATAGCAACCTGTCAAACCCCACCTTTTCATCAAAAGGTTTTTCCATAGCCTGAATTGTTATCTGAGGCAAAATCAATCTGTCACAGAATATCCCTTGTGAAATACACTCCAAAGAACAGAAACAAACAGTGATTCTTTCTTACCCCACACTGATGGGGGAAGCACCTTCCTTGGGGGCTGAGACAAAAGAGGATAGCAAATGGTGTAACCTGAATATTGAGACAGTCCCAGCAGAATGTTTAAAATAAAATACTGAGGAAATATGAGGAAGTCAGCACAATGCAGTGCTATTTGGTGAATAAAAACACTGAGGGAATTCAGTGCATGATGATGAAGTTGTGTATGCAGGGAGAGAGGGAGACTCTGTAGCTTATAACAGAGTAGGAAATACCATAAAAAAAGAAAGGTGGAATGACTCACACCAGGTGAACATGATGAGATTGCAGTTTGTCAGAGACACATCACTCAAAAGCAAGGCTGGTCATGTGAAACACCTTTCCATGGCACTGTGTGTTTGTGCATATCACATCACCCATCCTTTCTCAGCAGATAAATGCATCTTATGTTGCATTGGCACAGCTTTCACTCTTCCCACTTTGAAAATTCAGGCTGTCCCAGCACCATAGACTGCCTCTGTTTTCTCCAAGAAAAGACGAAATTAAAGAAATCTAAAAGTTATTAAAGAAGTATTGTGACTTTAATGTCTGGGACCTCCAGTTTAGAAACACAGGTTTATCTATCCCACTTGGAAGAAGGAAGCAAACACATTCTGTAGGGCTACTTAAACAGAGTGCCTATGGCTGCCTTTATTGAGTAGGCTCATCATTTAATACACAGATGATCACAGTATCGTTATATGTTTGTGTTCATTTAAAATAATATGAAGGATTCCCTGGACTCATCATACTTCCATAGACTCCAACAGTCTTAGGAAAAATTCTTCCTGTTTCAAGGGGAAATAAAAGGGGCGCTTTCTTTCTTCTTTTTTAGTGCATAATCTGTAGCTGTTTGAAGCAATTCAGGGATTTGATATGTTAGCAGTTCTAGAAGAACTAGTTCCCAGTGTCACACTAGAAAAACTAAGAAAAAAATACCAAGGAGGTAAGTCCTATCACTTAATGTTTTTTTCCAAAAATATGGGAGGCAGAAATCTTTTACAATGTTTAAGAAAGAGAGTAATGGGTTCCTTCTACTACTAATATCTTACAAAAATATCCTTCTTTCTCCAGAAAAAAAAGATACATCCAGTTTGTCCATCAACATTTGTATTATACTATTTTCCTATTGTTGTAGTGGTAGAAGAGCTGGACAAACAATGAACTGCTTGAATATCATTGCAGTTATTTGCCAAATAGGACAGTTGATCTGTGGTGCTTATGCACTAAAATCAAAGTCCTGCAATTGCAAAATTTAGTAGACGCTATCTTAACCATGAAAAATAATGGTGGTATTATGCCTGTTAATATTTGGAGCATTGCAACATAAAAATGAAAAATCTTTGAAAAATCCATGTTTACAACACAAGCAGGCAGAAAAGATTATTTTGTTGTCCCCAAAACAACCTAATTAACAAGGCTAAGGCTGGTTTTGGCAGCTTGCTGCATCACACAGTGACTGTGACCAAAAAGTCCTCCAGGCTCTGTATTTTTTTTTTT
The DNA here is from genome assembly GCA_013400655.1 of Mystacornis crossleyi. Taxonomy (NCBI): domain Eukaryota; kingdom Metazoa; phylum Chordata; class Aves; order Passeriformes; family Timaliidae; genus Mystacornis; species Mystacornis crossleyi. The sequence goes on along the minus strand of VYZQ01045792.1, from coordinate 43,437 downwards.
TTGCATGCTTATATTTTTTAGACTCCAGAGTGTCTCTGCTTAGTGTCATAACCCAGAAAGATCCTCTGACTGGAAGAGGCATTGTGAGATCTCTGCCATCTGCCACAGTTCATTTGGTGTGGACAGGACCGGATTGGATTTGGAGCAGACCAGACTGGATTCAGACTAGACCTGGGCTAACCTGCTAAAAATCCACTCTCACCAGCGGTCATACCAAAAAACTTCTAGCCTCTTCTGTGTGACCATTCTGCCCTTGCAATGATGCCATGTCAATGTCTCGAGGCAGCCCCGCTGGAGTTACAGAGCTCCAGCTATGTCCTGAGAGCCGTCCCCTAGAGCTTGTGCACTGCCAGCATCTAGTCTAGCTACCTATCCAGCTCTAAAGCTCTGAAAATGTATCTTTCCAGATGTGGATGCTGGAAGGTGGTCTTCCTAAAGAGCTGTAGCCACTGGAACCGAGCAAATGCACTAATCACTGCAGAACTGGTTAGGTGAGTCTACTTCCACCAGCAGCAGGACAGACACAGAGAGAGCTCTCTCCCACTGAGGAATCCCACTGAAGCCAGACAAAGTGAGAGTGTGAAAAGCTTCTGACAGGAGGGAGGCAGCTTTCAAACGTCTTTTGTGAAGCCATCTGCTCTTTGCTGATATCTATCAGGGCACTGACATACCCAAAATGAAAGGTATCCTTGCAAATAAATCAACAGGGTTCATATTACTGTACAACAATGACGAAATCAAGCATGTTCTGAGTATTTTTATATTTTACATATATTCACACAGAAAAACAAAATTATAAACTCTCTCACAAATCCCCAAACAGTATGGTAGGTTTTCCTTGATAAGTTAATCCTCTGCAGCCATGCATGATAAAATGGACTCAGAATGCCATCAAAAACACTCATGCTTTTATCTTCAAAGACAAGATGCATTTATTCTAATTTTTTTCTTCCTGTTATTTACCTCAAGGTCTTTAGGTTTCATGTTTTCAAACCAAGATATTTAAGTTTCTTTAAAAAAATTTTTAAACAGGCATTTTCATGGGATCTCATTATTCCAATAAATTTGCTTTAAATAAAACTATCAAATGTCAAAAAATTCAGATTAAATCATCTTGCTTAACATTAAAGCTATAAAATCTTGGTATGTTTTCCAGGGGAATCACTGGAATTGGTCTTGATGAGCTCAACACATACAGGAAAAATCAGAATTTAATTTCTTTTGCTGAAAAAGTCTTGGCAAAGGAGCTCCTAAGGAGGTCAATTCTATTGCAAGGCATACTCTTGGGTCAAAGAAGAGATAAGACACTGAACTTTGCAACCCACATGAACTTGTTCACTTTCCTGCCCACTGCCTGGCAGGCTCAGAGCAGCTACCTTCAACTTGGGAGTAGCTGAGGAACCCTTTGGGCTGTTGAACCCCAAGCTTCGTCTGTGCCTGGTTCTTCCAGACTACAAGAATCCTGCCAGACCAAAGCCTCATCCTGAAAGGGTGGCAGCAGTGGACTAGTAAACATTTCTGGCCTTCTGACTGGGTTTGCGTATATGCTTAATGGACAGTCTAAAATTAAATTCAGGAAGGTGTTTCAAGAATATTAGATAATTTTTACTTTTAAGGTGATTTTTCACAAATTGATAGATGAATTATAAAATTAAGGTACCTCTCTGAAAATAAGGCAATTCTCCTTTAAAATACTTTAGGAACAAAGGCATTCATTAATTCTATATAAAAATACCTTTTATATCTTTGATATCTATGTTTACTAGCTTTCACTCTTCTAAGTGTGAACACACATCAAAGCCTCAGGATTAAGGCCCTGTTTGTATGGAGGGAAGCAATAAACCAAAGGGCAGAAGTCTTACAATCAGAGAATATGCACATCCCTTTGGAATGTATTATTGTTCAAGAAATTATCTAAGATACTAAAAGGAGCTTTGTTTGCATTTAGATTTCTTCCTTTTCTTAAGCTGTTTGTTTAGAAATGGGTCACTTAGCATAGCAGATGTTTCCTCAACACAACATACTTGTGTCCCAGATGAAGAAAACTTTCCAACCAACTCCCCTGTTTTAGTAATTATAATTTAATCCATTAACAAATTTTTAGTGCAGACAGAAAAATTAGCTCAATATTCCAGTTGTTCATCTGTGTTTCCCCCCCCCCTCAAATTTTTACTGATAAACTGCTGTGGGGAATTTCAGTTTTTCCCTAATAAAAAAATATAAACTCCCCATGAATGTGCAGTTTCAAGCCACCAGAAATTATTCAGGAAACATCGCTTAGCTGATTTATGCACCAGAATGTAAATGAGGCCTCCTTTTTTTTTCCCCTGCTACCAGTAAAGCTGAGGCATTCACCGCTTTCATTTCACTAAGTTCCCTTTTTTCCAGTTGCCATAGAAACCAGGGTGCCAGTCAGGCTGCCGCGGAGGCTGCCATTGCAGGTGCTTTGCAGATACTGTATTAATAAATAGAGAAATAAATAAATAAATAAATGAGACCCCCATTTTCCTCAAAAAGACAGCAGCAAAAAGCACATCACTTTGCATTTGTGTTGCTGGCTTGTGTAATTTGGCTACTGAGACTTTATAGAAAACTCTGCCTTAGAAAATAAGCATGCATCTATTTCTTGTACCTGGCAGGCCCATTGTGTATATTTACAGCCTTTTCTATAGCAATCAAGTAAAATATTGAAACAGCATAAACCAATTGAGAAGAGAATGAATCCTAAAAAGAAAGGGAGAATAAGAGAGTGTGTGTGCACAAGCATGCAGCTACTGACTTATTCATGCACAAGTTCGGGTTATGTGTCTGGGATTAATAACAACTTTAGGTCCTATTCGTACAATGATTCTGTTGTTCTGAAGAATTTAAAATAATGCAACATTTATCTAAGAAATTAAAATCAACCAACCAAATAATAATTAAAAAAAAACAAGACCCAGGCTGATTTTTAGCACAAGGAAAGTCAGCTCAGGGGATAACTTGATCAGTCCACCTGGGAATCCACCATAACCTCAGAAGCCTTATGTCCAAGTTCAGTTAAATCCACCTCGAGTCTTGCGCGCAGTTTTGGGCATCACAATAAAAAAAAGACATTAAGCTATTGGACAGCATCCAAAGGAGGGCCACGAGGACAGTGAAGGGTCTGGAGGTGACGCCGTATGAGGAGAGTCTGAGGTCACTTGGTCAGTTCAGCCTGGAGGAGACTGAGGGGCAACCTCATTGCAGTCTACAACTTCCTCATGAGGGGAAGAGGAGGGGCAGACACTGATCTCTTCTCTGTGGTGATCAGTGACAGAGCCCGAGGGAACGGCCTGAAGCTGAGTCAGGGGAGGTTTAGGTTGGATATCAGAAGGCTCCTCACCCAGAGGGTGGCTGAGCACTGGAACAGGCTCCCCAGCAATGTAATCACCAAGTCTGGCAGAGTTTCAGAAGCATTTGGACAATGCCCTCAGGCACACACTGTGATTCTTGGGGTGGTGCTCTTCAGGGCCAGGAGTTGGACTCAGTGGGTCCTACTCAGATGGGTCCCTTCCAACTCAGCATATTCTACGATTCTATGATTCTATTATTCTAAAACAGATAGAAATAGCCCAAGCAATTATTCACGTAAAATAATTTGCAAACATTAGCAACTGGAAGAGAGATCAGCACCTTCAAAAAGGAAACGCAATGATGCCTCTGTTAGCTATTGCATTTGACACATTAAGACAAAAATCAAGCACACAAGTGGTGTCACTTAATTCTCTCCATTAAAAAAACACGTTTTACTAGATGTAGGAAGTGGAGGGACTGTATGGCTTACAATTGTACCTACGATATATCTTAACTCTTTCCTGTATAGAGAAAACTCTACAATTATTGATAATTTACATGTTCATAACATTTTAATAAAATTTAGACATTTTCTTTTCTGTCATGGTCCTGATTCCCCTCATATTTCTCAACAAAATTAATGTTAGTGTTAGTCTTCCAAGGAATGAATCACCTGTCAGAGTTCTCCAAATAGACTGTTTATCCAACACTAGCTTACAATACAGTTTCCAGTTCAACAGATTTAAGATGTACCAAGAAAAAACCAAAACATGAATGACCCACAATGCAGAACAATAGAAGTCTGAGGCTTTACAAATGCTTGCATTCAAATGAAGAAGATGTCCTTGGCCTTCTCCAGTTCTGCTGTGGTGCCTACATCCTAGTTATTGTACAAACCACTACAGGAAGGGTTGTCTTTTACTAAGGTTATTTCTTACATGACCTGGACATGGTGTGATGATAAGTGGCACAAAGCCTAGAAGGAGGCTGGCAACCTGCAGTGTACCCAAGGGCCAATATTTAGTCCAGTCCTGTTAAACATTTTCATTAACGTCGACTGGATCTGGACTATGGAGTTTGCTGATGATACACAACTGGAAGGAGTGGCCAGCACCAAGAGGGATGCTGCTATCCAGACCTCAACAGGCTGGGAAAGTGGTCTGACAGGAATTTCTTGAAGTTCAGCATGGAGAACTGAAAAGTCCTGAACCTGGAAAGGAAAAACCTCATGCACCAGTATATTCCAGGGGCCACACAGTTTTCAGCAGAAAAGGTCTTGGGTGTCCTGGTGAACACCAAATTAAGATAAGCCACAAACCTGCCCTTGCGCCAAAGGAGGCCACAAAGATGGTATCTTGGGCTGCATTAGGCAAAGTTCCACTAGCAGAATGAGAGAGGTGATCCTTCCCCTCTCCTAAGTACTGGAGAGGCCACACCTGGGGTGCTGGGTACAGCTCTGGGCTCCTCAGTGTGCACCAGAGAGAATCCTTAACAAAAGACCACTAAGATGATGAAGGGACTGGAGCATTTCTCCTATAAGGAAAGGGTAAGAGAACAGGGGCTGTTCATCCTGGAGAAGAGAAAACTCAGGAGGAATCATAACATATATATAAATACCTGAATGTTGCAGTACCCCAGCTTGGCGGCAAGCTGGGGGACAGCTGGAATCAGTTAGAGGGTGCTCCTGTTATAACTGAAGTTGTTCCTTTGAGTTCTGTGTTAGCCCACTTCATAGTTACAAGCTGTATTTCTGTACCCCTGTTACTACGGTTACCCCTTCCCTTGAGCTGTGTTCCTTCTCTGAGTTGGCCAAATCCCTTCCCGCGGAGGAGACTCCCAGGCGGAGACTCCCTTTCCCTCTCCACCCATCCCCCCTGCCCCTTGGGCGGGGAATCCCTGTCAATCCCTCCATGGCACACCCTTTCCTCTGGAAAGTTCTCCCTCACTCGGTGTGCCATTGGACTGTATCCCTTAATCCCTCCCCTGGGATCACCCGGTTGGTCATTACCCTATCAATCTCCCTCAAATCCACCCCTTTACTCCCTTCTCATTGGCTCCTGAGCTAGCCCTCCCCCTGTGTAAGAATCCATGCGGCCGCTGCGATCCTGGTCTTTGTCACTGAACCCTTCAAGAGAATGAAGCTCCTGGAACTCATACAAAGACCCCTCTCTCAGTTCTTTGCCTCTGGGTGACGCTCTGCTTCATCGGGTGGCAGCTTGCCGCTTAAGAGGACACGGCAAAGTCCACTGTGCTGCAACAGGCCGCCAGGGTGCCTGCACTCGGACACGGTGGGCCTTGGGCAGCTGCACCGCAGCGTCTACTTCACCTGAAAAGATGGTGCACAGAGCAGGGAGCCAGGCTCTTTTTAGAGTGCCTAGTGACAGGACCAGAGGCAGTGGGCACAAACTGAAACACAGGAGGTTCACTCTGAATGTCAGAAAGAACTTTTTCACTGTGAGGATGACTGACCTCTGGCATAGCTTGCCTTAAGAGCTGGTGCAGTTTCTATGGCTGAAGATCCTAAAAAGCCATCTGAACATGGTCCTTGCTGTCAATAGGCATCCTTGCTTGAGGAGGTGGCTTGAATCGATGGTCCTTTCCATCACCAACAATTCCATGATCTTGGAACATAAAATCATCACCTTTCCCTGAAGAGTTTACCAGTTCAGGCTTCAATCCAACAAAGTGAAATAGCCATTGTCACTGAAATCAGTAGCACTCAGCACCTCCTTCAAAGTTAGGCCTATGAGATGAAATTATGATTGGAAAAAAGTCTCAAATTTTCATTGCTAGGATATGGAACATCTTTGTCATCTTCTGTCATTCAGTATATCATCAAGTTTATGAAATTGCATCAAATCATTTTTCTGACTATAAAATCAGTAAAATTGCAGTTTTATGCCTCAATCACTTCTTATCCATTATTATTGCAGAAATCCTCCTAGATTTTACTGCACATTCTAGAAGGAAGGAAAGAAATTTTCTCTTCTACACTGATGTAAAATTATTTGAAATCCTATTCCAGCTGATGTAAACAAGTCAAATCATAGCTGGAAAATACTATCCTATGTCTGTCATTATCTCAGCTTTTTGCTCAGAAAATGAATGGAAATTACAGCAGAAGTTTGATTGAAAAAGGTAACTTCTCTCCACTTTCATCACCTTCCAGCCTGTTCCATTTTAAGCACCTGAGATCCCACTCAAAAAATATTAGCAGGGAAAGGTAATCAGAGGAAGGTTTCCTGCAAACATCCTTGTTCTCAAAATCAGTTCATGTTTTACCAATAGCATATGCATTATATTTTCTTTTCCTGAAGGCCAGAGGGAAAAAAGAAAACAAAAAACAAAAAACAAAACAGAAAAAAAAAACAAACAAACAAACAAAAAAAAACACCCTTACTTATCTGCATCCCTGGGGCAAAAAGCTGAATTTTGTGGAGACATCAGAGTGAATTTCAAAGATACACTGGTGAAGGAAGAAAGAAGGAATGGGAGAAACAGCATGAGTTTTGGAGATGGGAAATTTCAGAAAGTAAAGAAAGACTGAGATGAAAGGAAAGCTTGAGGAGTTCTATTTCATGAAGGGTGTCAGCTGAGGTTGGGATATTGCAGGAAATTATAGGTGTCACAGGGCTCTATGCAGGGTTAGGGGGTTCCTTCATCTCTTACTCTCTCTTTCATTATTCTTGAAACCCTCTAAGGTGTTCTCCCTGAATTACAGGGTCAGAACTCTCTTCCTTCACCATCATTCCCTGTGTAGTCAGCTCCCTTCTCTGCTAGTCTGCTTCCAGGAGCAGCAGCTTATTTGGCTTAAGAGTTCCTCATTCTTTACATTTGCTCCCTAAGTAATTCATTGACAACTGTTAACTCAGCGTAATGAGCTTGATGAACTTCAGCTATGACCTAGCATGGCTCTTCTCATGCTAATAATATATTCACCAGAAAAAAATTTAAAAGAGATGTACCAGTTTTGGCATGGGCTTTTTTAGGAACTTATCAACAGAAATTGAATTTCAGAGCACTAGTTTAACCTGCTTAGCAAAAGTAGAGCATATAGTAAAAGCAGCGGAAGCTGTGAATGTTTCTTCACCTATATCATTAACTGCACTCTGTAAGCTGTATCCATCCATGGATTTTCTGCCATCTTATTCCAGCACTAATGCATTGTTCACTGCTTTTAAAGACATCGGCAGATGTCTGTGCAGTTGGAGGTAGGCCACTCATGAAAGTCACATTCCTACAAAACTAGTTGAAAAAACGGAATTAACTATCCATAGATCACAGTCTTCTCTAACTCCCACCAAGAGAGGACAAATTTGACACCACTAGTTGAAAAATACATTCTAAAACAGGCTTGTGTAAACAAATCTCCAGAGGTAATATTTACATTCTAATGAGGAAAAAGAAAATAATTCTGTAAAATGGATCAAATTACAGAAATCAAAATCTTGACCTTGTTATTACTTTTACATAAGACTTTTTTTAAAACTCTGATTTGGAGCTGCCAGTGGAGGGTTTCTGGAAAAGGCAAACAAACTGTTGCTTCTGTTTTCATTATTTCCGTCTCATTTCAGTCTGTAATGTCATTTGATGCCAAGATCATTCCACAGTATAATTTGCACCAAAAAACCCTCCTTTCTGTTAGATAAATGTGCTGTTATATTTTCAAGCAAGATAGGCAAGAACCTATAAAATTTTTACATGTAAATGGAAAAATGCTTATATTGGTGAGAGAAATCTAAGCCACATCCTTTTGTACTCTAACCATCTGCCCCTTAACAGACAAGATTTTTCAGAGAAGTGTTTTAACTGAGTGTCTGAGGTTTCAAAACAGGCTGTTCTTCTTCTACTCTAGTGACCATATATATAAACAGAATGTAGGAATTTCTGGGTTTAGGTTTCTCTTTCTGGGCAACAAAGAGAGAAGCTTTTACAGTGTACCCCCTTTTAGGTAAGATGGATTACAGGAATGTCACCCATTCAAAAAACAATGAGCCCTAGGAACATCTAGTAAAATTGGAGATAGCTCTGAGCATTTCTGAAACACGTTCATCTCATGATCCGCTACTTCCTTTTTAGATGAAAGAAAGGCTTGAGCATTTGGAGATGGGTAATCAAAACTTTGATTTAATTTAGATTTGGATTCTGTTTGAGCCCATCTGTACTTAATGTAAATGTTAAAGAGTTCAGAAACAAATATGGATTGGAACTGGCAACACTCATCTGGGCGAAGCTCCTGCAAAACCAGTGTAAATGTGCCTCAATTAAGTTTCCAGGCTGGAACTTGCTTGGAATTAGAGATCATAAACATCTGCTGTATATTCTGTAATATTTGTCCATAAAATTTTCTCAAGAGACAATCTTAAATATGTACTGCATGTCTTAATGAGAAGAGAGGAAAACTTGGTTTTGATTTGGGTTTATGATGGCAAGAATACTGATGTCATAGAGTAAAATGGAAAAATACAGCAAAGTATTGCATAATTTAACCTCTTGCTGAGATGGAGCAGAAGATGCAAAGGGGCCCTTGGTGGTAGTTACCACACTTTTATATTCTCATGACTTGTTTTCTAAGCCTGGTAGAACTCTGGAAAACAGATGGAAGGGGACCAACCATGGAGTTCTGCAAGTTTCCAAGAAGCCCTGATTATATAATTTATACTAGTCATTTCACCAAAGGGCCAATTGCTACTGAAGACCAAAATACTGCAGAAGAATTTCAGTTTGTCTTCTGAGCAGACAAAAGCAGAGCAGATGCTCAAAGGGAGGCAACAGCTCGTCAGAAGTGGAGGTTGTTATGGAGAACTGAGAGTAGCAGCCACTGTGGGACTAGAGACTGTCCAGCTTCACTGAGACAGGTCTGGAAGCTGTAAGAACTGGCTACTTTGGAAATTTTAACTAGAGATTTAGCAAGCTGAAAACACTTGGATTTCCACTAGGAAAATGTCTACTCTCTGAGTGAGACCAGTTAAGGAGGAGATAGAGCTCTGCCTACCTTCTGATCCTGCCTTGGGTATGGCACCATGGCTCAGCAAAGTGTACGGTGGTTTGATTTATCTTCAGAACTAATGTTTTGAAACTGTTGGCTTTGGCTGATTTTTTATCAGTTCCTTGCATGTGCTTTTTAGTGGGCATTTCCAAAAACAACTTCGGGAGTAGTGGAGTAATTCCTACAGTCCCTGGGAAAAAAGAGGATTCTCCAGAGAAAGCACCAGATTCTATTGCACTCACTCTGAATCACCCTCTGGAGAAGCTTTGTTTTCCCCATGGGTTATCAGGAGACGTCAGGGACATTTATCTCATTAGTAGTCTACAATGGCCTTTATGAGAGTTTCCCTTGTGCATTTCCACAAGTCTCTCCTGCTTTTGTAAGTTAACCAGAAACAGTGGGATAGATTCACTCCTGCTCTAAGCTGACTGATGCCAGCAGGATTTTCTTCCAGAGAGAAACTCAATCTCAACACTTCAATTTAGTCTAAATATGTATTAAGTTTTATTTATTTGTTTTCCCTGCCATGCCTTTTAATCAGCTGTATTTTTACAAAACAGTGTTTTCCTGCAGTGTTTTCCTTTCCAAAAGAAAGAGGGTGTATGACTTTTTCAGAAATATCCAAGTGACTTAGGAGTTGAAGTCTTATTGAAAATCAGGTTTCTGAAGTAGAAAATAATCCTTCTACATTCCAAAGGCAGAATGATGCCATCACTGAACCTATCCCTGGGCAAGTAATATATTCAGGAGCCAATTGAGTCTGATATTTTAATTAGAGATCATATCAATTTATTAAAGCTTAATGCTACTTTCCTTGAAGAGGCAGGGGAAATGGCACCACGGCAAAACTGTAATACAGTAAACCCATTTGCTGTCCCTGCCACCTACTTTTACAGCCAACTGTATAATATATTTTTGGCACCCTAAATGCACCATTTCCCTTACATTTGATGCATTTTAATATAAATGGTATAATTACTTCAGCATTTCCTGGAAATGCCTAAGTGGTGAGCATAGATGGCTCCTCAGGTGCAGCAGATGGAACAGGACCATGAATATCAGTGGGAGTGTCTGCACAGCCTTTCATACGCTTTGGCTTGCACCCATAACGAGACCGTATGTTTGGAAAAACCTCTCCATGGCTACCTGGGAATCACATGAAACACAGCAGAAATGGAAATCAAAATGTGTCTCTGAGTGCATGTTTGGAATTAGGGTTGGGTGCCAGCCCTCTGTGTTGTGGTGGCCTGGGAAATCTCCTCCACTCTTCCTTTGGGAATTCACCTCAAAGAAAGAAGGATGCTGAATTTGACTGTGTACCCGGAATAGAAATCCTGAAAGAATGATGGAAAGAGCACAGAATCATTTGCATATTTTGAAAGGAAGTAACAGGAATAAGTGTATTTTTTCCTTTCATGAATTCAAGTATGAATGCCTTTTGCAATCTCTATTGGGAAACTACCGTAACTTGTTAAATGTTTCACCTTGAGCATGTACAGAAGCAGTAGAGTTTTTCAGGTCCTGCTGCCTTGCCCCCAGAAATAATGCCTTTTTCTTAATAGCAAGTGGACAGCTGCAGTCATACTGACATTGACTTTTATTTATGTGCTGCTTACAGTGGTTTGACACCAATTTTGTTTCAATTATTCCTGGATTCCAAACTGAAATAATAATTTCTTTTTCTGAGGGAAGTAATTCTTATTCTGCTTGTACAGCTACAAGTAGAAAAAAGTAGGGGAAAAAAAAAGAAATTAAAAACACATAAGCCCCAGTACTACACATAAAAATATGTTAACAAACAGCTTTGCCATAGCAAAACTATATGAAAAAATAGAATCGTAAACAAATATAATAAAAAAATATGGACACTGAAACATAGATGTGGCTTAATATCTAAAAGAAATGCGTTAGCCCAGGCTCAAAAACTAGAGCCACATAGGTTGCTTGTATTTTGTCAAAGTTAGCAGGGGTCTTTGCCCCCTGGACAGGATGATAAGGATGTGCATGTTGCGGGATCTTGGAGAAGCACAGGGCACTGAACCAGACTGGCTTGGGTTCATCTTCTGTTTATCAAAAATGTTATGCACTTCTGCAGCCACAATCACTTAACAAGTAGGAGAACAAAAAGGGGTTTGGTGGCTTGTTTAGACACATCCAACCAAGTCCTGCAGATCAGTTAGGTTCAGGGAGTTGACATGTGGGAGTACAAGAATGGGCTGTAGGTAGTGTTGACTTTGATGAGTTACAGCTGTGCTGAACCAGACGTTTCTACTGAAGAGCAGAGCCCAGCTGACCCTCTGGTGGGTAACTCCTAAGAGAGAGGAGAGGACCGGACCGGACCGGACCGGACCGGACCGGACCGGACCCGACCCGACCCGACCCGACCCGACCCTAGAGTAGCACTACTACTGAGTGAGCAGCACAGAAGAGAGAGATTAGATGAGCACTACCAAGAAAGCAGGCAGGACTAAAGCAGCTTTAGGTGATAGCAGCCTCCTTTGTAGCTCTGGACTGAGAGCTGGGTTTTTTTGATTACCACCAAATGATGCCCCATGTGAGGATTATGACTGGGGACCTAAGAGAAGTCTTGTGTCCACCAACATTGACAGAGAACATCCATGTTCTAGGTGACACTAGGTAAGCAACCAAACCAAAGCCCATGGTTTTGTGAAGCGTGAACACTTTCTGCAACAGCTTTGCAACGCCAATTGTCATGTTTTCATTGGGAGTAGGTGTTGAAAGTTAATGAACTGTCTCCAAGTTTCAGGAGAAAACATAACAATACGCAAAATCACGGAATATTCTGAGTTTGAAGGGACACTACAAGGATCATCAAGTCCAGCTCTTAAGTGAATGGCTCATACATGCAGCAACCCATTACCTCAGTGGTATTAGCACTGTGGTCTGACCAAATGAGCTGATCTCAGGATCAGATGAAAACAAAACAGAAATTTTCTTGTAAATGTTTCAGGTATCACCAAATGATTGTTATGCTCAGAAAGGCATGGAAGACAGGGAAAGTCTGCCTTTGCAATTGCCACTTATGGCATATTATTTGACTTAGTGAATTGTAAATGCTTCAGTGACTGGTTTCACCTAGAGTTAATGTCAAAGGCTTTCAGTTCTTATTTTAACATCTTAAAATTAAAAAATATATTAAGGATCTAGATTTCTTGTGACATTCCAGATGCAGCTAACTCAAAGATGTCTTTACTGTGCTTTTTCTTTTCAATGCTCTGTGTGTGAAAAAATGAAAAGTAAAACAAATTTCTGTAAAGTGAAGTAAATGTCTTTATTCCCTCAACAGTGCATATGTAAAATAGATTTATATATAAAATACCTGTTCATTAATATGGCATTGTTGCTGTTATTAATCTCTTATGTACATTTTTTGATCACAAAAACACAAATGACAAGTATATTACTTTGTACGATTAACCGTGAACCCTAGAGTGCACAGTGAATATAGTTCAGAAAAGGTTTATTACAAAAGGTAATAAGTTAATCATATAAGTTAATAATGTACGTAGGCATTAATTTCAATTGCACTTGCAGAACAATTGTTCACCTTGAGAAAAAATTAGCTTATCTTTGGTGCCATACAGCTAAAAAACAACACTATTGAAAATATCTTTCCTTGCAAAAATAATGTTAATATCTCTATTTCAGTACTTATGAAACTACCTTTTGCATCCTGACAACCTTCTGCAAAAGACTTTTAAGCTTTTACCCCGCTTGCCATACAAAAACAAGTCATGGAGCCATTGAGAGGAATTGTGTGTCTGCCTGTCAGTCTATCCTGCTAATAACTTTTGAAACTTTTACAAAATCACAGGCCAGCCTCCAGAGAAGGGACCTCTGGAGGTCATCTTCAGAGGGAACATCCTGCAGTTCAGTTTGTGCCCATTTTAACTCCATCACATATGTAAGGGGAGAAGGCTGCAGGGCTCTTGAAGTTGTGGGAAAGTTACTAGCCAGCAGAGAGGACAGCTGAGATGAGTGAGGGCTGCCATCACGTGAACATCAGACAGCTGTTCATGTTAGATGGCCAATCAGGGTGTGCATAGCTGGCTGCCTACACTCATTCTGGCTCCTGATGTGTAGAAGTACCATCACAGGCATCACAAAAAAGCAAGTTGATGCTATGAGGGGGTGGCTTAGAGGCCCTAGGACATTAACCTGTAAGAAAAAGACTTTCTTCCAGTCCAATCGTCTTGGAAAAAAAATGCTTTCTGTGCACAGCTAAGTCTGCTCCCTACAGTAGATGAATATTGCAAAAAAATCTTTGTTCTCAGTGGACTTGGAGGACCCAGTCCTATAGGACAAAAGCTACCTTCATCTATCAGTGAATCCAATGTTACCAAAATCTGTAGGCATGTATTTATGAATATAAATTTTGCTAGGACAAGGTTGATTTTTTCAGTGGAAGGCAAGTTTGTAATGTAAACATCTTTATTCTTCACCAGAGTAGAAGATCTCTTGATTCCTTTGTGTCTCAACAACTCACAAGGAAACAACCCCTTTTCCAAGAACTACTATAAATGTTACAGGGCCAGGATCCCTCAGATAATCATGCATCAGACAGCCTTTCAGGTCCTGAGAAAGCACGCCGGCTCTGAGTCTTGGGAATTTGTGTTGTTCTCAGTTTTGATTTGTGCAGGAGTTCACACAGAGGCAATTTTGACAGTTGAGCTGAAGGGAACTTTATTCCTGTTCAAGTTTTATCTCAGTGTAGCCTTGCTCCCTTGGAACTGGACAATGATAATGGGCTATGGCTGTTTATGTGAGCCCTGGCCATCCCATTTCCAGGCTTGTATAAAATGAGAAAGTTGTGTGAGCAGAGCTCCAAGATCACTGATTACTGCTTAGTAGATATCAGACAGAATGATATTTGCAATAGCTAAGCAGAGAAGTGAGGAAGGTCTCAGAGTACAAATTTGTCTCAAAAGTAAAAAAGTACCTCTACTTGTGAGCTCTTTCCTTTGCACCTTTCGATGTTACTGAAGTTTGGACTGTAATCTGTATCCTGTTCCATTTATTATTCAGGCTTCACATTGCAGCATTTCAACACTTTCCATATGCATAGAGAACAGCGTGATTACGAAATGTCAGATGCAGTTTTCACTTTCTATCATCCTCTCCCTGAGTATTGGCACTGAGGCTGCGCAGGGAGGCTGAGACCACCCCTTTACTTATCTGGCCAAAATAGTGCCTTGCTTTCTTGCTTAGTGGTTAGTGATTTCTCCCTTTGTGAGAGTCTCAAGTTTGTGCCTCTAGCCCAGTGAATAACTACTTATTCAGGAAAGAAATTGAGAGAAAACAACCGGAAATTATTATTGAATAGTTTCACATTATCAAATGGGTAGCAAACCTAAGTGAAGAAAATGAAGAGATTTTGAACCTGGATGTCTCCAATTCAGAGGAAACTCCTATTGCCATGTTATTGTCTATTTGGGGCTGGTTTTCTGGTTTTTAAAGAAGAAAAAAAAATGAAAATTCTTGAGTTTGTCACTGTGGAGAGTGGGAATAATTTTTTTTTAAATCACAGATTCTCAGATTCATGTCTCATGGAGACATAAAATTACTACCTGGGGTCATTAATTGGACCAACAGAATATCACTCTGTTTTAATCTCTTAATCATTCAGTCCAGCTTTCTGTGGAGACAACCTGGTGCTAGTACACACTGATGGACTTTTCAGATGCTTCACCTGGAACATGTAACATGAAAAAAAAATTAAATCACCCATGATATTACTTTCCACTAAGGAAAGTTTACTGCTACATGCAATGGAAAAGTCCAGAGGTAAGAAAGATCCAAGAGTTCAACAAAAATGCTGCTTTTCTGTGACACAATCAGAATTAAAGGATCTATGAAATAAAAAGTNTATCAGTTCAGATGCTTCACCTGGAACATGAAAAAATTAAAAAAAATTAAATCACCCATGATATTACTGAAAGTTTACTGCTACATGCAATGGAAAAGTCCAGAGGTAAGAAAGATCCAAGAGTTCAACAAAAATGCTGCTTTTCTGTGACACAATCAGAATTAAAGGATCTATGAAATAAAAAGTGTTATGTTTTTACTTATCCGTTGGTCCATTCTGTGTTTGGACAGTGAAGAGTCCAAGACCAGGCATCTGATGATCTCCATGGGAGCCACAGCGGAGCACAGGCCAAAAGTGGGTTAGTCCTCTGCTAACAGCATTTCCACACAGATTTAGTGGAGACATCCAGTCTATGATGAATACAGCCGAGGGAAATACAGGCCTAGAACCGTCTACTGGCTCATTATTAATACATTGGAGTAGTCTGGACCTGTGACCTCTTTACTGAATCTTCCCCCCTCCCTCCCACATCTTTTTCCTGTGTGCATGCCAGGAGGCTCCTGGACTTTGCATGTTCACAAGCACAGCCATGGCATCTCTCTTCACACTTTTCTTGTCACCTGTGCCACGGAGTCCCTTGCCCACAGAGGAAGCACCCTTTGACAGGACAGAGGCTCCAGGCAAAACCAGCTTTGTCTGCCCAGCATGCAAACACCATCTCCCCAACCGATCAGATGTGATTTTATCTAGTAGTGCCTACTGTGTGTGGCTCAATAACAAACCAAAAATGCAAGACACAGCAGGGGAATAAAAAAAAGGAAAAGAAAAAAGAAAAAAGAAAAGAAAAGAAAAGAAAAGAAAAGAAAAGAAAAGAAAAGAAAAGAAAAGAAAAGAAAAGAAAAGAAAAGAAAAGAAAAGAAAAGAAAAGAAAAGAAAAGAAAAGAAAAGAAAAGAAAAGAAAAGAAAAGAAAAGAAAAGAAAAGAAAAGAAAAGAAAAGAAAAGAAAAGAAAAGAAAAGAAAAGAAAAGAAAAGAAAAGAAAAGAGAAAAGAAAAAAAGTGGTGTACATTGGATTTTTTTCATTATTCTTTTTTCCTTGTTATTTACAGCCACTAAGCAAAAGACTAGCAGATTTAAGTTCCATATAAAAATGAGTAACAAGACAGGGCCAAGGAACAATACATCTGAAGGAAAGGGACTTCCAGAAGCAGACCCAGGGGTTTTTTTTGTGTGAGGCCTGGAAGCAGCTAATCTCTGCTGTGTAAAGATAGCCTTTCAGCTCAGATCAGTCGACTACACTGCTGGAGGAGGAAAACCAGGGAATCGTTTCATTGTCATTACTGGGGAGCCACCAGATGCTTGGGATTCCATATATTTGGGGGATAAACCTCTCAAAAGCTCCATTGACACTGGGGTATGTCAATAATTCCACGTATTAGTTGGATGCAAATACTACACAATAAGGTATGGAAAGAAAACTGTAATTGGGAATACCAGGGAGAAGGGGGCTCTATCTTCTGACTGAGCCTATTGTTGAACTCCAGGCTGAACCTCCGACCCTTTACTTTGGAGGGACACAATAGGCTTTGATATGAGATGGTGGGAAACGGGCTTGGAGGCTCATTTCACATTCAGCTGCAATTCATCAGCTTGGCTGGGACTTCTAGCAGCTTTAATGACCACTGCAATTGATGGTTAAATCAATTTGTGACGGTGACAGCATGGCTGGCCCCTAGACTGTAACAATTCGGGATTACAACAGGCAGAAAGGGCCCCGTTATTCAGACATGCGTGGTTTCTGCTCAGCTCAGAGTGGGAACAACAGCAGGACAAAGTCTCACAGAAACAAGACCTGGAGAATGCACACATTCACTCCAGTTGACTACACACCACCATGGCTTCTTTGTAGCGTGATGAGGCGACTTACAAAATTTAACCAAAAAAAAAGTGGAGGGAAAAAAAAAGGCATTGTTAAAAATAAAAATATACAGTAAGAGACAAAAGATCCTGATATCTAACTATATCCTTAGGGAAAGTGGCAACCCAGAAAGAATTTCAGCTTTGTTCCTCCAGAGACTAAGTGGGTGGTCTGTCCCCCCTCCACCCTCGACCCCAAAATGTCTTGGCGCTTGCCCCCACAGCAAAACCCAGCCGTGTCTGGATTATGATCGAGCAGGTTTGCATTTGGCAAGAGGGGCATGGGCAGGGGGGATGGGTGCCAAATGGATCTCTGACAGTGTGAAGGAAGAACTGCTCCCTCTTCTGTCACTGACGGATAAATGCACTTGGAACATGATACAATTTGTTTTTCATGTTTACACGGTTATAATTGCCTCTTATGCCAAAGAGGTATTAAAGGGAAAGAAGACGACCGGAGATCACTCTGGTGGCTTTGCACTTGACAATTTTGTAACGGAAGATTCGGTTGCTTTGGACCAGGGTCTGCAAGTCTGATGCTTGCCTGATGACAAGAGAGAAATGCACCTTCAAATCGTCTTAGCTCTTCCTTCTCCTGCATTTTGCTGGTGTAACATGATATTTGCATCCAAAAGATAAAGTGATGTTGAAATCAGACAGGAAAATGTGTGATTGTGATTCTGCTTTCCAGTACAATATTTTATATAAACAAAAAACTACCAGATGTATATATCTGCGTTGAATTGTAGATATGACCTAATGTGCACGTGTGTTTTAAGTCAAATTACACTTAAAATATGTCAGTTGATTCAGTGCAAAGCTATGTTCTCTACATCATGTTAATTGAAATAAGGTATTCAGCCCAAATAGAACAGTTATAAAATTAATATAGTGTTGTGTATCTAACTAAGCATAGGTTCATTAAATAAATCAATATGTTATGTAGTCAGAGAATTAAAATATTTAAAAATTTATATGAGAAAGCTGCTAATGCGAGGACTGCAAATTATGCCAATCAATAACTTGCAAATTATATCGTAATTAATTACGTCTCTCTTTGTGGTTAGGAAGCTATTTGTGTGTATACTAAATAAATGTGTTGAAAATGAGTTCTAAAAAAAATGAAAACATGAGACATATTCCACTGACCTATTACATAAATCCCTTCATTCACATTCTGAGTTGAAGTCTACAATTAATAAGCAAATCTGGCATCTTCCTTACAAAATGTCATGGTCTAAATGTTGCACAAGAAAGAGCTGTTTAGGTCCTTGAAGTATGTGAATCAATTGGCTGATGTTAGTACCTGAAAATTTGTATCCTGAAACAAAGTACCACATCTTGAAAATATAAACAGATTATTTCTTTAAAAGAGCTGTCCAAATGTTGAAAAAATATTATTGCTAACAATGGAAAGGTCTGGCACTAGGTCCAAATCCTGACAGGAAGGAGGTTGGAAAAAAAAAAGAAATCACTTGGTTTCTATGGTAACAGTGCTGGTAGAAATAGTTGTGTGAGCATACTGAACATGCATAAAAGCCTTCCCAAGGGAGGTCAGAGGATTTGAAGAAAGAAGGAAAAAAAAAAAAAATGGCAGCCATTGCAGAAAGCACAGAGACATTTTGTGCTGAATAAGTGTTTCACATTTGTAATATGATCAATAACAAAATGCTGTTGCTAAGAGAATATTAGGAAATATTTAATATCTATCCATTTGTACTCAAAACGTGTTTGTGTGTGCTTGTTGCTATATCAGACAGACAGCATATGCAAATTTGCTGCTGCACACGTGTACGTGGAAATCAGTGTGTGAATAAATAATACATCATCCTACACAATGGAAATATAATGTAAGACTATAAAAGACTCTTTAATATATGCATTATCATATATAATGCATCACATATGGACAATTTCACTATATCTAATATATTAAATACATCTGTGCATATTTAAACTATAAAATATAATATCAGTCTAAAATATCTGACATACTGATTGCTCTTGAGAAAATCAGCATACAAAGTAACTCATAAGGAACAGCAAGAAGCACCCAGCATTATTTGGGGCTAGGTACTTAATTTTGGAAATCAAAGCATTTTAATAACATTTTATTTTATTAGTGATGATCAAGTAGAAGTACAAGCTCTGCCATTCAGCCTGCTTAGAAAACAGGTGATCACAGTTCATTGTTTTGAGCTAAAAATGCTCACCAGCCTTTTATGTACATCTGCTTCAATCCTCTCCATTTATTGCTGTTTGCTATAAACTCACTCCATGGGGGATGGATTGGCACAGAGTGAAAACATGACAGAGGCTCCCATGCAGAATACGAGCTGTTGTTGCAAGTGAAATCCTGCATCCATAAAGCCAGGGAAAGGGGGAGAATTCCCAGTTACACTTGAAAGCTTCATTTTTGCAACCGTGAAGAAAAGTATTTTTGGCAGTGCCTGGTTTGGAAAAATATATGTTTTTTTCATGGATTTTTCGGCACGACAGGATGCACCAAAATTTCCCAAGCTTGCTAGGTTGCTTTCTGCGGTAGGGTAAGAGAGGATTTTCACTCAGAAAAGATGGCTACTGAAAGCAGGAAGCAGGAAGATCTATACCATTCCCGCATCTTTAAAATTCAAAAGCAGCAGCACATTATCTGGGACCACTTGCAGATGCAGAAGTAGCACAGAAATCTTTTATTCTTTTCGCTCCCTTCCCACTGCCTCCCATGTGACTACACCTTGCCCCACAAAACCAGCCATCAGAGACTGAAGGCACCTTTCTCCTGCACCAGCCACAGCACCATCACCATCTTCCCTTCTTCCCTGCATGCAGAAACTGCTGCTCTTCACTGGCAGTGCACAGGGTATGGCATGGGCACACAGCCAGCAAGGGCCTTGCCCCAGGAACCTCCCCGGCAAGCTTGGATGTATGACAAAAGATGCATTTCAGACACAGGCTGCCAACATGGCCTCAGCCAGTCTGATGCCGGGTGGAGGCGAGGCACTGTTCTGTGAGACACTGGTGTTTGTGAAAGGTGATTGTGCACCGGGGAACGGAAACACCACCAGCTTCTTAGCTCATTTGGAAAACCACAACACTGGCTGTACTGGCCCTTTTGAAAATCAGAGGCAGAACCGCTATCAGTTTCAGTGAAAGTACATTTTAAGTAAGATATTTTTCATCTCCCTTGAATGAGGATTTTGCTGCTCACATTAGAGAGAAATGGAAATTTAATCATACGATGATCATTCCTCACCTAGCTTCTTAAACTTCTCCTGCTAACTAAAAGCACCTTGTTAGTCATTAATTTTCCTTAATTAGAACTCAGATTAATACTTCCCTGAAATGTACAATGGCTCTCTAAACTTCTCAAAGCTGATATTTGTATTTGCCCTTGGAAAAACACACCACATTGGCATCTAATTAGCAAATATCATTGTTATTGCCAGAGCTGAGGATGTGGGAACACCAAACGAGCAAACAAACAAAAAACTAAAAAATACCCACAAACCAAATAAACTATAAAAAATTAGAAAATCAAAGTATGACCCGATCAAAATGGGGCAGAGCCTTTCAGTGTGCTCAGTGAGGACCTTACTGCTGGGTTCTCCAATGCTGGTAATCATAAAAAATTATGAAGCTCTAGTAATTCTGTGAATAATCCAGAAATGTCACAAGATCAGCTGCCCAAAGGGGTTGAACTCAAGATTGTCTATGTGCTTATTTCATTCCTGCTCTCATCTAGTAGTTTCTGTCTTTTGAGAACTGACAGGATTAAAACATGTCCCCTGACTTTTTCATTCAACAGCCAGTTGAAACCTACAGGTTCTAGGTAGCCAGATAAGGCATCTTCTTTCCAGAAGCCTGAGTGGGCCTGACTGTATTTGCTACATTCCCCAGGATTTGGGTATCTTGATATCTTAACACATGGGTCACCTGCCATTTGGAACTGGACAGTCACCATCTAACCTTTTTTTTCTCTTGTGCCCTGCAATGACTTAGACCTCAGATGCTGAAACTTATCCCACATTCACAAACTGGCCCTCCCAGCACCGCTGAGCAAATTTCTCTTTTGTCTTATGCTATATGACTGCTTTCATTTGCAGAGATCCATGAACCTTTATACCAAAACTCCTGTCCTCATTCTGCATGGTAACTTGTCCTCTTGCTTCAATTTGCTGTAACAATAACTCTGTTATAACAATAACTCTGCTTTCCTACTCAGCAAGCTCTGTGAGGGAGTTGTCTTCCATCTGGCTGAAGGTATTCAGTGGTACAATTGTACCAATTTATTCTACTCAGGGTATGTCCCTAGCAATGTCCCCAGTTGTCAGTATTGTTTAATCTCTCCATGATAACCCTAGCTGGAATTCCCAGCTTAGAGGCCAGGTCTTGGCAGCATGGAAGCAACGCTAATGTGCTTTTCTACTGATGAACTGATATGAATGATTTTAGTATAAATGATGGCCAAACAGTTAAGACAATGACTACATAACAATCAAAGAAATGACAACTGTATGAAGTCCAGATACACAAGGTATTCTTGATTCAACTTCTTCTCCAGGTTTATATTGCAGAAGTTGATTTATCCATGGCATATCTAGATTAAAGCTAGTTCAGAAATCACTACACTGCACTAGCAAATTCTGTGATTGTAGATTAAACACACCCTAAATCAATGAGTAAAGATTTTTAATAGAGCATATCTTTCAACATGTGCATAAATTATAAAGGGGAAACAGATGTCTGAATCAGTTATATTTGGGTGGGTGGTTGGTTGGTTGATTGGTTGATTGTATCAGCCTTATAAACCATGAATTTAAATTTCATTCAGTGTTGTACAAACTTTCATCAAACAAGTCGTCTTCTCAGAATCAGAGAGGCAACATTTGTCTTTGTTAGAAGAAAATATCAAATTAGGTTTTAAAAACACAAAAACAGCAGTAGCATGTGGTATGTCATGTTTTTATACAGGTTTTGATAGGGGGTTTTATGGTTTTTGGGGGGTGTGGGTTTGCCTTATTTCTCTAAAGAGTGGCCAGCAGAATATTTAATGTTCCAAATATTTAACGCTGTCGTCATTTGTGCTTCTTCATTGGCTGCAATTTGCAGGACATAGACTTTTGTCTTTGCTCTTTTGTAGAAATTCACAAAATTCTCTGCTCTGGTCCCTTTATGGTCTTAAAGGCCCATCCCATCCTTTCAGAAAGTTTAACACATGACTGCGATGCCCCCATACACGTCCACCTGACTGTCCCCTGTGCCTCAAGCAAAGTTGGCCACCCACACACTCCACCTGGTGAATGTGCTCTTCCTCTCTTCAGAGTGGCTGGATAAGTGCACAGTCAGGTATAAGGGCAGTAGTGACTGCCTAAGAAAGAAGTGAGTTCGATTAAGACAAACTGAAATACTAGCAGGTTTAGTACATTAGACAGTGTTTCTTGTCAGACTCAAACACCTAAAAACTTGTCCTCAACTACTGAATAATCATGTTTATAGGTGTATGGTATGCCAGGAAGCAAATATACTGGCCAGGTGGAATTTATAGAACCCATACCAAGAATCTGGGTTTATGGCACGTGGCCAGAGGAATTACTTATACCAGCTGACTGTAAAGGGCCCATATTACAGTTGAGACCAATTGGTCTTTTAAACATGTGTGAAAGAAAGGCTTCACTGCATCATCATTAGAGTTATTAACAATGTAAAGGAGAGTGTGATAGTCAAAATGAAAAATCTGTAAAAGATTCAGGTCCAGAAACTTACTTTCTTGCTACATGCAATCAATAAGAACATAAAACCATGNGTTTCTAGGTAGCCAGATAAGGCATCACATTAGATACACTTAGGTCAATCTGTACTCCTATTAAAACAAATCCTATGAGGGTTGAACTTTGGAATAAAAATACTTGAGCCCCTACAATGGTGTAGCACATTCACATATTATTTCTTGGCCTTTGTGGTGATGGCACTGTCAATACTGCATCATTATCTTGGATATTAATGTGGTACAGCACTATCTATCTGCTGTCACAAGAATAATGTCCCAGAGGTTTTCTTGCCCTTTCTTACTGGTTTGTCTGCTCAAAAAGACATGCAAAAAATGTAAGCATGCATTCCTCTAGAGGTGAGACCACAAACCAAAAAATGTGTAGAAATCACAAGAACTAAACACCTTAATTTCAGCCTGAGCAATTTACTGAAAAACTACCCATTCACTTACACCAAACCTGTTCAAAATGCTACCGTAACAAGCATTACATCTTATCTATGTGAGCTGAAATCATTGCATAAACTTCCAAACAACGAGTCAATACGGAAAAGGAAAGAAAGTGAATTCTCAGAATTACCATCTAACTTCAGAAACAGCTTTTTTTCCTTTCTTTTTAATTACAGCTGACTTAAGAGTTACTGTAAATTACATTAATTCAGGCATAGTATGAGGTTTTTATGGTTTTGCCATGAAAAAAGTTGTTTTCTCTGGGATATATTCTGATACTTTTACTTTGAATAGTATTTCTATTTTCAGGTAACCAGACTGAATTCAACACACCTGAATACAATAGACCACTTTGCTCCCTGGCATTAGAAAATGAGATGTTCATTCCTGGAAGACTTTTATCAGTTTTCAGACTATTTCTGCTTCACCAAAGTCATGAAAATTAAAATCTACTCTACAGGGATGCTTGCAAAGCTTTTGCCTAGAACAAGCCAAGGGATCAGGATTTGGTTCTTTGTGTAAGCCTAAAAAATCACAGTGGCTATAAAGCAACAATGTTTCTGTAGTGAAAATTACATGGTGATTTTGTTACATGCAGTCTCCCATGGTGCTTAAGTGAATAAAAGGTTTTCTTTGCCTATGATCATTAGAAATTGTAAATCTTAGATCGTAAAAACAACGCCTAACAAACACAGTTTTGCACTAGCCAAGGAGTGCAGAAAATAGCATCTCATTAGCTGTAAATCTTGGCAGAAAAGAGAAACAGAGCCTATGAGTCCTAACAACAGCTTCTGTGCAGCAGCCATTAGATCATACTGAAAAGCACAACAGGTCTAAAATTTAGTTGTATGCATGCCCATATAAACATTTTGGTATTATACGATCATTTAAGTACTCCAAAATCTATGGTTATAGGCTTATGCCAGCCTTTAAAAGATTAGAGGTTGTATTTTAGACTAATGAATTCCACTTACTTTTATTTTTGAAAACTTTATTAATATGCTTTAAAAGGTGTTATTCTGCTATTCAGCCTTTCATTGCTTCCATGTTTGGCATGTTTTTGGTATGATAGTGCTAAGTAGGCACGGCAAATTTTTTTTACGTGACTAAGACCAAGTTTGGTGCTGGTCTATGAAATCCCCCACATACCCCAACCTAAACACCTGCAAGGGCCTACAGGCAGCCTTGTCTGGGTCATTAGGTTGCCTCACTCCTGCAAAGCCCTCTCATGACTGAATGATGTGGAAGAAGGACCTTGTGCTTTTCTCATGGCCACTTCAAAGAAACACAAGCACAGCAGGCAAACACCTACCCTTCCATGAAACTCAGTACCCTGCACTCCATGATGGGAATCATGCAACGTACAGCTCGGATTCAATCTCATGAACTCCAGAAAGGTGCAGCTACCATGATGCTGCCATTTTCTGTCCCTCCGGTGAGCACGCACGTCAATCCTGAGTATTCATCCGTTAAGGC
>VYZQ01045792.1:0-15158 GCA_013400655.1 Mystacornis crossleyi | reverse complement strand
GCTTCAAAGGTCTAGAAGATGTCTCTTTCCAGGAAATCTTATAATTTTCATTTCATATGCAAACATTCCCACAAACGACTGTGCAAAAATGACACAGTCACATATTCGTATCAGTACAGAGTAATAAAAAGTAAGAGAGGGTCAAGATTAAAGAATCTGGGCCCAAATGTGTGAGGTACTAAATCTGCCCTGAAGAACATCCTTCTGCCTCATGGGGGGAAAAAAGTGATGTTCATGGTAAACTCAAAATGATATATATAAAGCAAAGACCTTATTCTTGCTTCAACTAATTTCAGATCTCAGGTGTAAGGCACCTTGAAGGACAGTATTTCTCCCCATCTGCTGCCAAGGAATGTGCATGCTTCAGCTTTAGAGGTCTAATCTTTGAACGTCAAATGGTAGGTGAGAAATATTCCATCTTGTCTGTTCTATGCTGTCACTGTTTATCCTGACCTCATCAGAGATTAAATACAGTGCCTGGGGGGGGGAAGGGTGGGGGTGGGAAAGAAAAAGAAAAAAAAAATAGCAGTTACCAATTAACAAAGCCTTAAAGTAATATTACAGCTTCATATATAATTAATCAAAAATTAAGAACTCCAAGAATTAAACGGGATACACTGTCATCAATTAAGTACTTTTTAAAGGTATTTTAGTAAGAACTTTCAGTTAATGATCATCTAACAACTTTCCTACGGGATTCCTACCGGAGTTAATGCACATGATGTATCGTGTTCTGCGAGTCATCAGGGCTGTGCTGCTAATTAAGCTATGTTAAAGGGTTAATCTGCAGCTGCAACTGCAGTCAGGGAACGCCTATGTCCTGGGTGAGCAACACGAAAATCTAAAAGCTCTGTATATTGGTTCATGGGCTTCTCGGGCTGGATGACTTGTCTTGTAGAGTTTAGGCTTTAAGTCATTTAGAGGATATATCCACAAGGCTGGATATCAGTATGCTTTCATCTCAGAGAGCTGTCAAGAAAATCCATTTATTAGCAGTTGTCTCCCCCTTATGCACTGCAGTAAGAATGGTGCAGTAAAAACAGTTGAAAGATTAAACACTCGTGGAAGACGTGTGGAAAGGTAGACGCAGAATAACATAATTCCATGCTCTGCATGAAGAGCAAAAAACCCTGTTTACTGAGAGCTTCTGCCACTTAAACACTTCTCTTACGTCGGTATTTTGCAGTGTAACTCCCTATACAAGCCTCAGGCTCATGCAGAGCACTCATGTGCTAAGAATCTGTTGGTTTAAATAAATAATATATGTCAGGGAAGACTGAAAGCATTATATGTACGGATAAGCATCTTTTCAGTTAATGTATGTCAGCCATTACTAATAAATTAGTCCCAACCTCATTATTCTTGAAACCTTGAATTCCTGAATACCTTCTATTCATTTTTACAGACTCTGCTGTTTTTGGCCAAGGCACTGCCAATCAGTTTAATCATCTAATACTTGCCTTAGTTTATCAGCTTTCCATCTCATTCAGGAGAGCAAGGGCAACCTATTGATTGACTGATTTCATTTCCATCCTCCTGACATTCCTGGGATTTCTTGCAGCAAAGAACAGACACCCCCCCTCAGAAACCAATTTGGAAGTTAAACAAGACTTCAGAGAGGGGAGAGCTCAAAATGGCACGGACTTACTGGCAAGCTAATCCCTCAATACTTCTGACAACTGTAGAGAGGAGGCAACATCTGAAACAGGGAACAGTGACCAGTTATTTACTGAAGAAAAATGCAATCAATTTCAAAAAACATTTTACTGTAACCTAAAATACCCATCTTTTGGAAGATTTGAAGGAAGAAAGGGGGAAAAAAAGCTTTTTGAGTGCACTTGTAAGGAAAATATGCCCTGTTAATTTATAAAGTTTTTTATTTTATTATGATTAATCAGACTTATTCTGCATATATAATGTATGTCCTAAAATCACAGTATGGGGGAAACTTTTTTATAAAAACCAATGATTTTTTTGATTTTTTTAAAATTAATATTGCAAAAGGATACTATTTTTACTGCAATATGCAACCATGCCAATGGAAAATAGTGAGAAGAAAAAATATATTGTCTGGCACTGGTTGCCATAGTAACAAGCTGAAGTTCAAGGAGAAGTGGAGAATCTGAATTCTGTGGCAAGGTAATGAATTTAGCATCTACAGGAAGAGAAATGGATTTTCTGTCACAGCCTGTAAATCAACCACAGGAAACCAACATGCGGAAGAAATTTTGGAATGCTTTGTATCTGCTTCAGATGTATGAAAAGTGTATCAAAATTAACTTTCAGGCCTTTGTCTTACAAGGCCTTGCCTTTCTTTCTGTTCAGACCAACAGACTTAAAAAGATGATGTTTGTTATTAAGGAAAAGGAAAAAAACCTTGCAATTTTCTCAGTAAGCCCTCTGAAGTCAGCAAACAACACCCTCCCTGGGAGAGCTGCTTTAACACACACTCACTTTCCACAATGCACCCAAGTCCCAAAGGTCAGGCGTGAGTCCAGTCATGCAAGCCAGTTTTTGAGATACTTTTCAAGATGTTTTCTTATACAAATGCATGATGCAGGTGAACAAAGGAAGTGAACATGAAAATACTTGAGGTACGAAGCTCAGCATCGAGGAATGTTGGTCTCCGCTGACAAACCCAGCAAACAGCAGCTGCGTGGCGTGAGGAGCTGCCTTGGGGCATTTGTCACACCAAGGAAAGGGAGGGATGGGCTTTGGACTCTGAGCTGGTGTCTCATGACCACCGCCTGCAGAAGGGCTGCACATGGATTCAGAAGTCTCAGAAGGGATTTGGGGCAGTGATGTCCATGCCTCAGTTAAACTTCTAATCTGTTCTCATGCTTTCTCAGCCTCTTTCTAATGGCTTGTTGATCTCCAGGATGACCTTGTCTTTGGCCACAATAATTATGCCTCAGCAACCCAGACAGTACGTGGAAGAAATGTATAGGAAGGAAAAAGGTCTCACAACAGTGGGACCCAGCTAACTTTCTTCATGGCCTCTGTGCCTTTAAAAACATGAAAAATAAATAGCTTCCCTTTCTACCTCCTATCCTGGAGCAGATGGAACACACCCTGGGGAAAAGGAGGAAAAGAATTCTCTTAAATAAAAAGAATTATAACAATGCACTGCAGTTAATTATCTATAATGGGCTTCATTCCCAGTGAATCACACCCATGTAACTCAGATGCAATTCTTCCAAAGTCAGTGAAGATAAAGCAGTGTGAAATCACCGTGAGAAGAGAATACACTTAAGGAAAAAAAAAGAAAAAAAAAAAGAAAAGAAAAATAACTACTCTGTAAAAAATAAAATAGAAGAAGATATTAGACAAAGAAAAAGTGATATTTTATTTGGGTGCCTTCTGCATAAGACAAAGGAATGCACTCCTTTTACTTTATCACAGTACAGAGATCCTGTTACTGTAGAGGGTGCATATGGAAGATCAGTTATCTCTATATATTCTCTTTGACTACCAGCCATGCGACTGAATACTAACTAAACATGAAATAACAGTTTAGGAGTTAAAATATTTCAGAGGATTTCATGTAACTAGCTGATCTTGACTAGTTCTTGTTAAAATCCTCCTTTGCTTCTACAGAAAAATCATAACCATGGGCAGCATGAATTTCCCTGGATGTGCATTTGTAACTTTCTTGGAACAAAATAAAATTTTTAAGTGTAATGAAACTTGTAAATTAAAATATCTAATATCGGGGCTACTTTTTAAGATTGATTATTAATACTTTTTTCACTTAGATATCAAATTCCAGAGGGTATGCCCAGCTTTGGCCACCTACTAGAAANCTTTGGCCACCTACTAGAAAACAAACAATATTTTTGTTCTAACTGCCTCATATTTTTGTTCTCCAGATTCCTGTTCCACTACAATTGCAAAAATGTTAGGCATTGGTTTATTGTAAGTGGGCCTCCCAAGTCATATCAAATCAATCGGTGAAAATCTTGAACTCATATTTAAATATTGGGAGTCATGAGATTAATTTTAAATGGTTTCAAGACTTCTGGCGATCTGTGACCATTTGGAAAAGAAGAGAGGAAACACAAAAATACACATTTTGAAAGCACCTCTGTGCTGGTTTGGACATCTGCAGAATTAAAGATGTGGTAAATCTCATAGCCACACTTATAATTTTTTGCTCTTCTGGGAGAAATCCCTCAAAACTTTCAGCCCCCTTGTCCTTTTATAAATATATCTGGTTTTAGGCAGTAATGGTGTTCCACATTTCTGCAGATTTTTTCTGAAACTCTAAGTAAATATGAAGATAGTAGGAAATCATTATTTCAATTACTACTCCTGCTGTGAGTATAAGGCTCTGTCTGACAAACAGTGCATGACTTCCATTCACATAAACTTCTCTTGGAGTGGAAAATAATAAATCAATACACATAAAGGCACTTTTGATCATAATTGAAGCAATACAGTATTAATTACCAGTTAAATCTGTTCAGTATTTCTTGCAGTCTTCTCACCCAGGTGTGCCATGAACCACAGTAATAAACCCACTTGTATTAGGGTAAAAAATAATCAGGTACATTTTTTTTGCCAAGTGATTTTTCTACAAGAGCCATTCTTGATTCTAGTAACAGTGCGACTGTACAAATTGTCATGGATCAACTGCTGGAGCATCAAAGGGGTGGGAACATGTGTGGTATTGCCACCAAACCCACTGTCATGTCAAATCACAGCCTCAGGCAAAAGAGTAGAAGACCTGATTGGGGACCCAGCTCTGTCTCATCATGGATGAGATTTCCTAGAGTGGAGGAGGCTACACGACTTCCTCCAGTAGCTTTGTGAATTGAACCCAGGATATTTCTTTCATATATGTAAAAATAAAAAAGAAAACATGATCAGCTTTTTGGGCCTGGGATTTTTTTTCTTTTTTTTTTTTTTTTTAATGATGTACGTGCTGGTCAGTGTTAGCAGATGATTTTCTCACTTTTTCTTCGCTTCGGTCACCAAAAATCTTGTTTATAGTGGCAAAAATATATGTGAACCCTTCTCTGAAAAATCTTTCTTTGACTATCTCTCTGGCTGTTTCCACAGCTCATTAATTTCTCTGTGCAAAAATATTTATGAGCACAAACTATTCTCCCTCCCCATGAGTTTTCTTCATAAAGCAGGGGAGAAGAGACTTACATTGCTTGAATGATTGGCCTCTATTTATAGTCTGCAGAAATATAACCTGTATGTTTGTGCTGTCCTCATTCACCTGAGAAATTTTCCTTTGTGCTAATAATTCCATTGAAGTAATTACTGTTTGAGGAGCCAAAGTGTGTTATGCAGCCAATTCCCTTCACAAGCCATAATGCACAGCTGCAAAGCTCCGGGAGACCACTGAAAGGCATCCTGAAACTTCATGGTAGTGGCAGGAGGGAAACGGAGGACACCTGGCCCTTCTGGCATTCACCTAGAACTGCATGGTTATGTGCAGAGAGTGGGGAAGGGGAGGAGAGACACAGTTATAGTCAGTCTGGTTATTCTTCCATTTAATCTTTAATCACCTTGAAGGGATTTTTGTGATTTGGTAATTTTTTAGCTGTTGGAGATGACAGGGTAGCCAGGAGTTATTCGTTCTCTGGATTCTGTAATAGATGCCACACCGCAATTCTGCTTTCCTTGCTCCTTCCCAGGGTTCATTCCTGTCCCTTTCCCTTTGAAAGGAGTCTTCTCTGCAAAAAGACCAGTGTATCTGACTTTCCATAAAGACTGTTCTCATTACCCAAACTGGTTCAGGCAGAGGTAGCTGAGCTGCACACAGCACACAACACTGTGATGTGCTGCAGGAAGCAGTGCTGCTCCTCAAGACCTGAAAGCTGTTCACATATCATCCTGGCATGCCCAGAACTTTATCCCACAGATCCCTTCTAAAAGAGTCTGTCCACACCAAGGACTACACAGAGCTAGGGTAACCTAGCAGAGCCAGCCGCACACCTGCAGAGATCATTACCAGCACTCCCAGCTCCTGACTAGGTAGGACTGTTTTACAATTGCTCCTTAGTCTCTCGAGGACTGCGTGGGAGCATGGCATGCAAGCACGAGCAGGGTCCCTGCTGACACATCCACGGGTTCAGTGCTTCCCAGACATGCTGAAGAAGATGATCCAAGAGCTGTGGTTCAGGTTGCAGAAGACCAGTGATCACAGAGAACAGTCACAGACCTTCCAGCTGGAGAGAAAGGGAGGAAAAATATCTCCAGAGGCACGAAGCTAAACATGCGGCTTCAGTTCTGGCATTCCCTAACATTAGAGTGCATGCCTTTTAAATATAACCATCCTTTTATCTAGTTCATGTACACTAGAAGAAAATGGTTGCAAATAACATGGCAGTGAGAAGAGGTCTTTAAGCATCTCCTGTTGATGCCTCAGGTTTTAACTTCTGTACTTTTCAAATCCTGTATTGCCCAGTGTGTAACTGAAGTTTCTTACAGCTTGTTAGCTGCTCTCTTAGACCAGATAGACACAACAAAGCTTCTCTGAGCTTGCTATTCAAGGACACTCGGGCTGTCTGAGGCCTAAAGGTGGAAACTAGGACCAGGAGAGAGGTGGAGAAATGGAAGAGAGCTAAAGTTTTAATTGGTGAATTTATGCTGATATGCAAATGGACCAAACCTATAACAGTGTAAAGAACTCGTGACCTGTCGTCCATCTTGGGGTCCATTTTATGGAAGCAGCGTCCGGCTCCCCAGGGTGTACCTTGAAGGCTCTTCAAATAAATACCTACCTTTACTCCCTTACTCTTGTCTAGTCTCTGTTTCTAGGTGGCTGGAGAAGGCAACACTGTCACAGTTGAAAGCAGCATCTTTAAGACGACAGCGTAACCGAATCTTACAATGAGCTTTAACTTCCTAATTCCTGAGGTATCAACAGCCATATGTAATTCAGTAACAAAACAGATCTCTGACGAGGTTCTGTCTGTAGCACACGCTTCAAGGGGCAAACACTTGTAGAAAGGCCATTTGACACACTGTACCCAAAAGTATCAATAAACACCAGTCCAGAGACCTCTGCTCGGAAAGCAGCATTGACAGCCTTACACAGGAAGGCAGAGGAAGCCCTTTAGTGAACAGAGTGTTTACATCGAATGATTTAACCATTATCTCACTTGAGAAACAAGGAAGTATCCGGGATGTTTCAATCTCTACTTGACATGAAAAGTGAGAGATACTAGTTTAAATCTGCTGGCTTAGATCGGGAGGGCTTCTGCTTGCTTACTGCTCTAGAAACTAATGGAATACAGCTGGTACCATGTTCTAGGGAGCCCTGGGCAGAGATCAGAGAGCATATACAGTCCCACCAGCACAGATGTTGTGTGTAGTCAGTGGAAATTCAGTCAAATACTTGTAATTGCTAAAGTAATTAAAGCTCATTACTGAAAGTAAACATAACTGCCGAAGTTAGTGCTCCTGAAGGAGTAAGTGGCATTCCTCATTTATTCACACTGGAACCAGAGGAGATCATTAGGACACAGATAGACTCTTGGCCGACATGGGAGGAGTACTTTAATGAGGAAATAGTTACAAGAGACATTAATATGTTTATATATGTAAATTGTGAAAATTAAAAAAAATAATACTGGAAGTGGAATGTATTCCCAGGAGTCTTTCTGAGGAAAGAAGCATGATGGATCTATAGGGCACTGAGCAGCAGGAAAGAGGAGAGGAGAGGGAGAGGGAAAGGGAAAAGGAGAGGGAGAGGGAGAGGGAGAGGAGAGGAGAGGAGGGGAGGGGAGGGGAGAGGAGAGGAGAGGAGAGGAGAGACTTTATTTCATGGCAGCAGAAATGTACTGATATTGCAAAGTAACTCCCACTGGACTGCCCACTCATGCTGCACATCTAACATACTAACATGGAGAGTGAGGAAAGAAGCCTGATGGATCTGTAAGGCACTGAGCAGCAGGGAACTGGGCTGCCAATTTCAAAAATGTGAATTGATACAATCCAGTATCACAGCTTCAGAACTCACCTGAAAGTAGTTCATCTCAAGATCTTTTTACTGTCAAGCCACAACTTCTAGCTCTTTAGGCAGCCCCACTGCTACCAAGTGAGAAAAGGGGGTATTAGATGGGATTTTTTCTGTGTACCATTGGTTTCATTTGGGAAATTGTACTTTCATGAAAGCAAAAGAAAACAGCTTTTTAGGTTCAGCATCTGCTCTGGATCAAGAAACAAAATTCAGGCAGCACATATAGAGGCAAACCAGTATATGTACACTATATTTACTCCTAAATATAGCCCCATATAGGTGCACATACAAGCACCTCCAGGTTTGTATAAATGTATATGATCAAATGACATACAGAGAAAAGCCTTTGTAGATACACAGACACCTCCACCTGTATTTATCTCTGCAATTATACCTATACATGCCTATATACACATCTACACTTCATGTTACATGCGCAGATGCCCGTGTGTGAATGGATGTGCATAGTCATGCATAAAATGTGAGGTACCCTTCTAAGTTCCTGTTGTGGTCGCTGGAGTTAAGACAGGTGCCTGAACACAACTGTCCCCAATGACCTGAGATAACCTCTGCTCTCCAAGGGAGCCACACAGGTCTGGCAGATGTGACACAAGTCTGGGAGAGCCATTTGTGAATTGATCCTTCTGGAGGTTATGGACAATGATTTTGACAAGTTCCAAATTGTATTGCATGCGTGTGTTTCGGTAACTAAAAGCAGCTTC
Source organism: Mystacornis crossleyi (assembly GCA_013400655.1). Taxonomy (NCBI): domain Eukaryota; kingdom Metazoa; phylum Chordata; class Aves; order Passeriformes; family Timaliidae; genus Mystacornis; species Mystacornis crossleyi. The sequence continues at coordinate 6,458 of VYZQ01045792.1, read as the reverse complement.
CAGCCAATGCCTTCTCCAAAGCTGCTCAGAGCGAGCATCATTTGTTCACCTGATGAGCTCTCGAACCTCCATTGACTGTCCTGACTAAATTGCCATTGACTGGTAAGGAAGCCTTGGCAGCCAGCACACATACTGACACCCATATGAAAACAGCAACGTTTAGCTGTCCTAATCTCAAACAGAACCCCAGCTGTTTATGCAGATGTATGAATCCTCTCATAAATTTAGCTTGGAAAAAGTTGTAGTTGTTTGCCCAGCTCATGGCATTGAAAGCACATAGTGGAGGGCACACCACTTCAGCTCTGCAAAAACTGTGCCTGCTGCAGCTGTAAGCGGAAAAACAATTTTAGGTATTTTTACATGTTTTTCAGTGATCGACCAGTTGTGTACCTCGACTGATTTATGTTTACCTATTGCAACATGCAGGCAAAAGGCAATCATCTTGTCACAGCTAAATTTATCCTGCTATTGCCCTGTTCTGGATTACTACTTCTTTCACACCTGAGTACTTCCACTATGCCTCAGAGGAAAGAACCATTTTCATTTCTGAGAGAAAATAAAATGTTTTCTCAACACTTTGTTTATGGCAGTCTATAATGTTTTTGACATTTTTGTATTGGATATTTTATTGTATTCAAACTCCTTCTCAGCCTCAAAAAGCTCTCTTTAAAAATAAGGAAAATTCAGCTGAAATTGGTCCATTCAAACTATTTATCAAATTTACTACTTAGCTTTTGGTGTGCTTAATGCTTTAATATAGTTCAGGCAATGTGCTGTCCCGACATAACCTGGAAATACAGGGCCAGCTTTGGCAGCTGTTCCAGGAGGAAGCAATCCCCAACGCACCAGAGGCTGGACTGATCACAGTGGCTGCACAACACACCTATATTGGGAGGCAGGAATTCCTATTGCTACAATCTCTCTGCTGTATGTCTGCAATAGGTCTCACTGTCAGGCTCAGGGAATAAGAAATTTCCTTTCTGTGCACAGTCGTTTTCCCACTTTCACGTAAAAAGAGCTGCCATCACTACTTTATCCAAAAAGCACACTTCAAAAATCACAGATTCTCCATGTGACTAAGATGAATCTGATTTCATGATTCAGTAAGGTATATTTTGCACTTGCTAGTAGACTTTGTCAAACATTTTCACAGGCTTGAACTTACCTGTTAGAAGTTTCCTTTTGCACTGCCCTAAGAACAAAGTGGTTCATCAGTTCTCATATTTATCCTGATTTGTGTTTGCTGATGCTTTGAAAATGTGTTTATAAGGACATAGACACAGTTAAGAATTAATAGTTTTTCAGGGGAAATAAAAGGAGCTCTAACATGCTATATTTTGCAAGGCGACATGCTGAGGAGAAACACTGTGTGCCTGTTAACAACTTTGCAAGGCTAATGTCAGCATCAGAGTCACACCTGGAAGCCTGCCCAAATTTTCCACCAGGAGACCAGTCATGATCTCGGTGGCACCTGTGGGTAAGCAACACATGCAGCAACACATGAGCCATTAATTTAACAAAGGAGGATGTTTTCATTTACTGTTTGTCAGCTCTATAATTTGGCATCACAGAGATGAGAACTAGGGATGAGATAATCTGAGTGAGGAGAGTATCCACCACACCAGCCACACCAGCTATCTACAGTGCCTGCTCTAAGGTGGGAGAGATTTTTCAGAGGGAATGATAACAGATTAGTAGTTCTTGTTTCCCAGCCACTCTCTTAGCTGCAAGCTGAATTCCTTTGTATTCTGGTAACTGCAAACCCAATGAAATCTTCCACCATAAAAGCAGACTGGAAACAGCTTTCTTGAAATACTGGATCACCTCAGTGTCTGAGCAACAAAGAAAAGATTAAATAAGAGCATGAATAATGCATTATCCATTTTTTGGCTGCTATTTCGGTTCTTTTATAATTGTTATAGAAAACAAAACAAACAAGTTATTGCCCTTCTTTGCTTGGATAAGGGAATAAGAGAATCATAGAATCATAAAATGGTTTGGGTTGGAAGGGGACCTTGAACATCCTTTATTTCCAACTCCCCTGCTATAAGCAGTGACATCTTCTGCTAGACTGGGTTGCTCAGAGCCCCATCCAGCCTGGCCTTGAACACCTTGAGGGACGGGATATCTCTGGGCAACCTTTTCCATTGCCTCACAACCCCCACAGCAAAGAATTTTTTTCTGAATATCTAAACTAAACCTACTCAATTTCAGTTTGAAGCCATTTCCCCTTGCAAGTGACCACCAAAGCATAAGGGGAAAGTGATTAAAAGCCATTTATACAGTTCTTTCAGCATTTTTTCTTAGTGCACCATTTCTCAGAAAACCACAATTTTTTCAGACGAATAATGCTGAATTTAGATATTCTCCAAGAAGAGCAGCAGATGTGAGGGAGGGTGACATAATCTTGTTTTACCGCTCAGCTAGGGCCTTGGTGCCAAGTGCTGCAGACAAGGACTGATTGAAACCCAGGTTAGCAAAGGGCTTTGGGACTGCAATCTATCAAACACAACATATGCTGTACTCACAGATCCCACAAAAACACTTTATATATGAAAATAGTGTCTGCTCCCTGCCTGCCAGTCCAGCTATCTGGTCATTTTTTGTTTATAATGAAGGATGGCCTTATGATCCAGTGAATTCAGGTCATAATTCGGAGCACAGATTTTTAAAGCATTCAGGTTACTCTGTACAAGAAACGGGCTTTGTTTTAGAAGGAACATATAGAAAAGGGGCAGGAAAGGGTCTCACTCTTTATTTGGTCCTTGCCTTTTAGTCTGACAGGACTTGTAAGAACCTCTCTAGTAAGGTGGCAGGTTGAAGCGTAAGCAGGGTTACCTGCCCTTGCCAAGCCTGGTGCTCTCCCTCTCCTCTGGTGAGCTGCAGAACATCAATTGCTTTTCTTTCACTGCTTCATTTGTTTTCTCTGCATTCACTGAGAAGCCTTAAAATATAAAGGTCACACCTAATTATTTTAAAATTATTATTTTTCTTTCCATCTTCCAAAATAAGTTATGAAAGCTATTATTTTAGGTTTGAATTCTACTAGCAATATAATAATTCTGTGTAAAGACTCTCATGCCCAAAATATGAAAGGGTTGTAAAGGATCATATCTCACTGACTTCAGTGGAAGTTCAGATAGCAAATAGGTCCAAAGGTTTGGGGCTTTTTCTCTGCAGTCCCTTTATATTTGTCTGCCTCTTCCCTAAAGTTGCTCCAGACATAGGAAAAGCAGCACAAAAGCTTGGAGCGCTTTCAAGAGGTGGAAAGAACAGGCATCCAAGAGAATGCACCATATCCTCAAATCACAGAGCCTCAGCACTGTCCCTGACCCATCTGCACGTCCCTCCTTATAGTCTTGTTCCCAAGCATCTCCTCTGGGAACCATACTCCTGCTGGCTGACTTAGTTTGCAGCTGCAGAACCTCAGCCCTGGGAAGGAGTTTTGGTGAGTTACCAGCTGCTGGGCTTTCCTGTTGTTAATTCTTGGGGTAGCCAAGAGTCTGTCAACAATGACCTGAGCTGAATACTCCATAAACATCATCTGTCCTCCATAGCAATGTCCTTCTCCAACCTGGAATAGCCAGGGAAGAACAGAGAGGATGGAGCAGTAGGAGGGCTGCTCAAGGAAATCAAGTGGATGAGATAGGCTCAGATTTGTAGATTGTAAAACTTAGATGGTTGAGTTCCATTCCACATGCCCTGCAGGCAGGTCTGTGCCTCACATACAGCACAGTCCTGGAGCTTCCCTCTGGATCAGTAGAGTGGACACGATCCCCTGGCCCACTGCACTTTGAAGCTGGGGCTCACACAGCCTGGGGGTCACTGATTTTCAGAGCTACTAAGGATGGCCCACCTCACATGTCTCCCCATCAGGTGACACGTTCCACCCACTTCCACTCTCTTATGCCCAGACCTCCTCCTATCCTCCAAACCGTATCCTGCCAGCAGAGTGAGAGGCATAGGGGAAAAAAATCTTTGAGTGACCTGCCTGGGAATTCATATTTCCAATTTTTTTTCACAGAAAGAGAGTAAAACAAGGATGGAAAATTCAGGGGACTTCTCGCTGCTCGTTGCAGCGCACATAAGATATTTTTAGGTAGAACACAGGCCTCAGTCTCCCTGGTTGGTTCATTTGTTTAAAAAGTAGCAATAAAAAATCTCATCTGAAAAAAGCAATTTGGCATAAAAATCTCAGAAAACAGGAGAAGAAAATGCACCAGACCACTTGTTTCATTTTTGTCCACTGACTTTATTGATTGCAATAAGAGTATCTGATTCTGATGTACAGATTTTTACCCATGAAGCTAAAGCACTTCATGAAAATAGGGCCCTACATGAGATGAAAATACTTTTTCTTTTGGAGGTAGATGGCTTCAAACCCAGTTAATTCCTATCCTAAGGTCCTATTCTCTGGGACTCAGTCTAACAGAAGTACATTTCACCCCCACGTCCATGAAGCTGAAAAGATTGCCTAGAAAATCCATGCTCGGTTTTCTACAAGGCTTGATTCACTCTGTCCCAAGCTTTCATGAACTGCAGTTGCCTATCATCATCTAACCAGGCAGGATGTGCTCAGTTATGCATTTGGAGCGTTGTATCTGAATTTTTCTGCATTGAAAACAGACTTTCTCATGATCTGAGGGGCGGAGTGACCCTGAAAGAGTTGGATGATCTTCTTTATTTATATAGAAGTGTAGTAAGCTGCTTACCAGATGGACTTGTTTGCAAGCTTGCCCACTTCTGACATGAATCAATTCATTTACAGGGAGATTTTCTGGAAACCAGCAAGCCCTCAAAAAAGAAAAGCAATGTGATACCAGTACTGCCACCTCGTGCAGGCTCCGACCATTGCAGTTATTTTTCCTACAGGAGCTTTGTATTTTAGCAGCACTGAGTGAGTGACACAAAAGGTATTAGCAGAGCAGATCCTTTAAATGGCTGCACACGATACAAAGGATACTATTACCCTGTTACCCTTCCAGGTCCCATCCTTCAGTGTCAATGTGTGCAGCAATAAAGGCACTCTTGGATCTGATTTATAAGTGGAGTTCCATATCATATAGTCACTACTTGAATGGTTAATCATAATTCCTTGCTGGAAATGAAGAAATAAAAGGAAATACTGTAGAAAAAGGGGGAAGACAATGTGCTTTATGGAATGATTGGTTCCACCTGAGGAGAATGACCAAAGCAAAAGGAGTCAAAATCTAAAGTAAGAGGAAAGATCACCAGGCAAATGTATAAGAAAAACTAGCAAGTTAAAAACAAATATCATAGAAAAGGGAAATGAAAACAAGCTTGAAAATTGATTTATGTTACTTTTTGTCGACTTGGCAGTCAGTCTAGGCATTGTTTTCTGAACTGTAGTAACAACCCTAAATTTTTGTTGAATCGTCTCCAAAAGCAGAGATGGTGATCAACAGACTGTTGATCATCCAGATGCAGAGTCATTTGTAGGGCTGGGCACTGCCGAGGGAGACAAGAGGGCTGTGGCAGTGTAAGACCAGGGACACACACCCCACATCAGTGTAAAGGTCTGGAATATTCCCACCCTCTCCCTGCCCTCTTCGCCCACCCCACATACACCCAGGGTGGGGATAACCATGAGCTCACTGAAGCAAGGCTTGCTGCCAGTGTGGAGCTCTCTGAAATGTAATCCTCTGTTTTGGACATATGACACCGAAAATAAAGCAAGAATAACCAATTCAAGAACTAGGGAACATCATACCACGTTAGGATCAGCGAAAAGAGTAACCAAGAAACAGGAGAGAAAAGAATCACTCTGTCAAAGGATGTTCAAAGCTTACAGGGGCTCAAGGGTAGACTGGACAAATATGGCAAGAGAAATCCCCACAAGTGACCAGAGACACACAAAACAAGCAGGACATACCTAACTCAGCAAAGCAAGTTATTCCACATTCTGCATGTCACCCAGTCAGACACCCTGATTCCAACATTATAGGTGCCTTCAAGAGAGCTCCCAGAAATCCTAGCAGAAACTGGAAAGCAGAATGAAGCTAGTCAGTCCTCCAAAAAAATTAATAGGAATTTAAATCTCATTTGACTTAACAGAGACATGCTTTGTTCACAGGCTAAACTTTCCCATAAAAATCAGTATGACCACGGTCTTAGATGGACTGGTGTTTTCACTATGCTGACAAATATATGTTTGAATAAGAACTGTGATTTTTTTTTAAAAAAGTTTTTTTCATAAAGTGAACCACTGTACCACAATTTCACAAATTTAGGTTTGGGTCAGGCTTCCCAAAACTTTATAAAAAGTGTGCCTGGAACTATCTCATTCTCCTCTCTCCCAGGAAAATTCCATACAGATAACAGCCTTTTCTATCCACCAGTCAAACCAGAGTGACAGAGTTTGGGCAGAAATTGACTTTCACTGTAGCTACACATGTAGTGCAGTTCTCCTGCTGGCTGTAAGAATGACAACATGAAAG
>VYZQ01045784.1:8948-30888 GCA_013400655.1 Mystacornis crossleyi | reverse complement strand
TTATACATTGCTAATCTGTTGCCAAAAAAAAAAAAAATTTTTTTTTGGAAGACTGGAAGGTGCCTATCACATTACTACTTCATGCCCATAACTCAAAAAATTTTCCAAGGGTACCTGGACAGCTCTCCATTTGTTCACAACTCAGAAGAGGTGGAAATCGTGTTGGAAGACTGCTCCATTACAAAGAATTTCTCTACTTTAAGTTCCAAAACCACCAGGAAATTCAACTTTTTTTTTCATGTAAAATCTTACGCTTTAGTTTATTGTAACTTTCACCAGCTGAAGAGTTTGTATTAATCTGCTTATCTGTTTATTCACAGATTTAATTTGAAATTATTTTCTTCTTTGTTAACTCCTTCAATAACACAAATTCTAGGAGGTAATTTGCTATATATTTCTGTGAATATGCAGCAAAGTATTTTATTATCTATTTTGTCAGAGTTAAACCAATGCATGAATATTGTTAGCAGCTGCTTAAAAGCTGTTTATTTTTAAACAACTATACTTCCATTAATCTCTCAACACTTGCCTTACTTTGATTTTTCAAGAAAAACTAACTCAAAATTGTTTCTGAGGTTTGTAGCAAAATATTTTACTGCTTTTCTGTTGATATAATTTTTCTAGGACATGTATTCCTGTTCAGAGAAGCAAATAATTTGACAATGACACCTGAAACATGCAGTCTTAGCTCAGATCTTTTTATTTAAAACATAAACACCTTCTATTGCAGTTGTGCTTAGTGGCCTAATTTCACCACAAAAGGTAAAAAAATGGCTTTAGCAGACTTTAAATGAATATGTATTCCTTAGCAAAAATGAAAGAATCTGGATATCAACAGCACAATATTGTTTAGAAATAAAAGGATTTTACTTAAGCAGAACTGGAATAATTACATTTTCTATTAATTTTTCTTAATCAGGTCAGCATGCTGTTTAAGCCACGAATGAATGGCACTCCAATTTAAAAATGTGTAATGCAATGGAATCACCTAAGTTATGATTATGACAATAATACTGCCACTGATAAACTCAGTATTTCTTAGACATAAATTTTTTCCCAAGTGCTAACAGAGTTCCATACAGCTTATCTTCCTATTATATTCTGTCAGAAGGGAAATTTCAGTGACAAACAATAACAAAAATGTTTCAATGATGAAAAGAGAAGGGAGAATGGGCAACAAAACAAGTATATAATCTTCAAGAGTTTGTTTTAACTTCATGAAAATGTAGTTGATTATGAACTTTACAGTAACAGGGCTTAATTTCCATCTTCTTTAAACAGATTTGTATACATTTTAAACATACTTTTTTACACTGAGTTTGTTCTTCATTAATAAGCTTGTGGTTCTTTTAGACAGCAAAGAAATAATAATTAAAAATATTGAGTCACTGACACCTTAGAATATTTAAAAAACAAAAATGAATGTAGCAGTGAACACGTAACTGGATAATTTGACTGTCTAAAGAAAGTTTTACATCATTTGTATGCAGAGTTGTAGCTTTGAAGTTAAAAAAAATATAATTTTTATTTCCTTTTAAGGTTTGTATGATCTTTGGAAAAACCAGGACAGGTTCCTTGGAATAATTTGAAGCAAACTCCAGGAATCACTTCATCTCTTCTTACTATAACACCATATGTTTTGTGCTTGATGCATGAGCAGAATAAAGAAAAGCAGAAACTCTCTAAGTCAGTTCAGCTCCTGCAGGCTGCAACTTCCATCAGGAAAGACTGGCTGATGGGAAAGAAAATACTACTTGAAACAATCTTTTCTGCATTTCTTGAGTCTTTTAAACTGCTGAAGGGTAGCACATTTCTCATCATTACATCTAATGTAATATGGTCAAAGCTGTTATATAACCCACGGAGACTTTTTGTAGTTCTGCACTTGATACACTAACTATAGCACTTGAAATTTCCTCCTGATAAGCAGGCAGCACCAATGCTTTGGAACATTTCCAAAACTTCAACTTTTAAGTCAGGTGGACTTAGACCTTTTCAAATCTGCAAACCAAAGCCATGCTGTGGCTTGAACACTGTCCTGTTCTATGCACTTACTGCTGACGCAGAGCTGAGCAGTGCTGACCAGTACTGACCTGTACTCACCAGTACTAGCTGGAGCTGTCTCCAGGAGCATGGCTAGGGGGTCCCGAGGGCCAGTAGTCTTTAAGTGTACAGAGATCTTTTTTGAGTAAGTCAGAGAATTTAGCTGTACAAATACCCATTGATCCCATATGCCATTTTTTCTCACTGTCTGCCAATTATGTGCCTAACTAATTTTATTTACTAGTACAGAGACAGCTAGAAGATCAGACAGAAATCAGGTGAGCTATGGTTTAGAAATATTGCCATTTTTATACAATGTTTTCCCTGGAAGAAAAATATTGCAGGGACCCAGCCTTTGAAACTGTATTAAACTTGCATGTGGTATTATCAAAAACACAAGAAACTGTGAGGAAAGAGGCTTGAAGAGGTTACCTACTTCAGGCAAGATCAGCTATATCGTACCTTACAGCTGTCTGTTTAACTGACTCAAATTTTTTAAAGAGTCTACAAGCTCTCCAGGCACCACATTCTAGTATTATACCATCCTAACTCTTACAAATTCTTTCCCAGCATCTAAAGTGCATCTTCTTGCTTCAGGCTTAGGTCGGTCTATCTATCTATCTATCTATCAATCTATCTATCTATCTATTATAAATACATCTTCCTTCAGTCTTTCCTTCTCTAAATTAAACAGCACTCCTTCAGCCATTTCTAATAGGCACAATTTTCAAGATAATTTTTGTTGCTATATGTTGGTGTCTGTCCATCTGTTTTTCATCTTTCCTTAAATACTGTGCAAACTTTTCCCATTTTCTAGCTCACCAATAACATGCACTGAAGATGACTACCAAGCCTCATAGATGATGCTGAAACCCGACAATATCATCTGGTATTGTTCAGATTGTCACTTACTATAACCTTAAGTAAGTAATTCATGTTAAATCTAGCCAGTTGTTCCCTGTCTTACATTTGTGTGTTTATCTGATGCTGGCTTCAGCACACCAAGTATTAACCATTTAATTTTCTAAACTCTTAGTTATCTCTATTATCAAGTGCAAAGGTATTTTTACTGTTTCCCTGTAGTGTTGCGTAAAGAAGGTGGTAGTGTCCAGATGTCATCATAGCATACTCAGAAGGAAAATATCTCTTTATGTCCAATTTAAAAAAAATTTTTGACTGGAACATAAGATTGTCTTTTGTCAAGTGTGTTACTTCCTAATGGTACCATTTCTGAGAACTACGTGAATAGTTTATTGATAGAGTATACTGTGAAAGTTTTAAAAGCTATTATTATTGCCCTATTCCTGGAGGAACTACAAGTAAATATTCATACTATGTGTAAGTATCATATCTTAAGTATTGTGCCTTGCTTTTTTGTTGCAATCACGTTTTTTCAGAATGATTTGCAAACATAAAATACATGTGCAAGTTGATTATTCTTACTGCAGTGAATAAAATAAATATTTTTAACATCTTTACTGTTTTGATATCATTAACTTATGAATGTTGCTAAGTGTGTGGAATACTGCTGCCCTCATGTAAGAAACGTTNGTTTGGTGCTCCTAGCTCTTACTGACAAGGGTGAAGTGCTTTGGATTATGTGGTGTTTCTTTTCCCTGAATGTAACATAAACTACATAAGGATTAATGGCTCTGTTAATTGTATATCTCTGTTTCTAGTTCGCCTGCATCTCAGTGCACCAGTATGCAGTATAATACTGTAACTATGGAATTCAAAAATAATTATATGTTTCGGCCTAAATATAATGTATATTTAGGCATGGCGACTGGGAATTGTTACAGTCTGTTTCAAACATTTATAATCACTATGATAAGCAACTGTCTTGCATCTATTTACACAATTTCAGGATTCTTACTGCTGTGAACGAAAAATTAACTCCTCTTGACATTTGAGGACATGTTCTATGTCTAAAGTCTAAAGGTCCTCTTAATGTTAAGAAGGTCATGACAAGCCATTTATAAATTGGTCTAATGATCTGTATCATTTTTGTAATTGGTACTTGAGAAGTATAATCATAATTGTTCATAGTGATTCACAAAAAAACCTGAAAAATGACCGTGGTCCAGAAATGATATGCATATAATCCACCCATCTACCTTTGTTTATGCTCTCATCTCTTGACCTGAAAAAAGGAACTAGTAGAAAGGCACACTTTATTAAATTAAAATCCTAGTAATTTAACTTTATATACGTTTGAGGATTTTGTTTAAATTAGTATCAGTAGTTATGTTAGGTCAATACCCAGAGAATCTTCTTAAGATCTGATCCTGTTTATGTTAAGTATGTAGCAATGAATGCAAATAAATGGGCCTCGCCTTTCCAGAATCTTGGTAAAATGCCTAATTCTTGTCATTTCAAGGGCCATTGATAATTACATTTACATAATTAATGTAGTTTACTTTTAATAGTGCTTATACTGAACACTGAGTGTCAAAGAATAAATGACTGTACACTAAGTGACATAAGAAAATGAATATATTTCTGAATCATTCATCTAAGGGAAAATTCATGTGAGGGCTGCTGAAAACCTTCCCTTTACATTCTAGTCAAAATATGAACTTACAAACACAGTTCCTAGCTCAAGTATATATGCTTCATAAGGAAGTGTTTGATATTTGCATCTTGAAAACATATTATTTCCACATGATTAGATTCTGTTCACAGGATGGCTTTCAGGAAAAAAAAAAAAACACAGTGAACAGACAGTTCACCTTCAGGAACTTCTCTCAATTCAATCTATTGCCAGTTAACACAAAGTCTTAATTACTGATTTGTGTATCGTGAGAGAGAAGATAAAAAGCAACACAAAAAGACCACGAAGATAGCAAATATTTATGGAAACACCTTCCCACGCTCATGCTCAGCCTAGGCCATGAGCTCCTTTCACAGTGGCACCTTCCTGCAGAGGTGCCACGGGCTAACTGCCTACAGAGTTTTGGGACATGATGGGGGGTCCTTATTGGTACCAGCTCTGGATGGAACCAGTGGTGCCCAGCACAGGCAGGTCATGGACACCCCTAGACAGAGCAGCCAAATCCTGTTGTTTGTGCCTGGTTCAGTGTCTACTTTCTTTTGATCTGTATAAAATATTCAATAAGTTTTACGTGGTGATCTAAATTGCACTTCTTTTGATGGTTATGGACATTCCCTCATATTATATCAGTTTTTTAGGGAACGAAGCACCCTACAGATCATTTTCTGTTTAGGAGAGGAGTGTATTAATGTGTTGGTGTGCCTTCCCCACGATAACTCATGGTAAGCTTGGAGGATTGTTTGGAGAACCTCAGGCATTCGTATCATGGTCCAGGCTTGACTTTAAACAGATTTAGAAAGCGCAGTTAGGCAGAAATTTTGGCTTAGTGTGAAGCAGGATTTACTCAAGCTAATCTTTGGCACAGACCTATCACAGTGCTATACAGCTTCTCCTTGGTGGAGAAAGAATGGTTTGGGTTAGAAGAGACTCTAAAGATCATCTAGAAGGAGAGGAACTCTATATGTAAACATTTTCCTAAGCAAAATAAATTAGAGGTTTATGGGAAGTCCCCTCCCTTCATTTTCACTGCATCAGGCAGTCTGGAAATGCTGTGTGGGAGGACAAATATTTAGCATGATCTGACCTCAGATACTTGGGCCTTCTGTTTTCAGGGAATGTCTGTTTCTCACCCTTGCCCATCAGCAGTGTGCTACCTTCTTCTGGGACTTGATTCTAAATTTTTTACCAGGTGTCCAGAAGAAACGGGAATACATTATCTCGTAAATCAGCATGGAGGGTTGTGGAATGGGAAGACGTTGTTCTGGTATCAAAACCACGTGCAAAGAAGCAGGAAACCTTTAAACTATAAGTGTTATCTCTTCATGTTGGTTAAAGTCCAGTGAAGTAAAGGCTTGCTTCTGTCATGCTACTGACATACTGTATTTATTTCATTTCTTAAGCAGGTGCTTTGCCTGAAGAAAGCCGAAAACATAAGCACAGCACCTGCTGAAGAAATTAAATAAAGATGTTATAATAATCTGAACTTGTGAGTCAAGCTCTTTTACTTACTTTTGATTTCCATCAGCACCTTGCAGCCTTTAAAATTGAATTTCAGTTTGCAAAGCTAGTTCTTTCAATGGATTGCTCATCCTGGCGAGCACTGCACTCAAAATATTGTATCCAATATTAAATTGTAATGACCTTAAACTGCATGTGAGGTATCTTTTTATCATACATAAAAACTCTCTCAGAAGTTTTTATTGCCTGTGGCTGAATACTCTTCTGTTCAATGTTTTCTGACAGGATACAGAAAAACACAGTGGATAAATTTTCTGGATGGAGGGGCTAAATTCTGCATCAAATGGGCAAAGTTATTTATTTATTTACTATTGCAAACCCACTCTAGTCCACTGCAAGCCTTTCAGAAAGGCTTAACAGCACAGAAACAGCTGAACATCCAAATGAGAACTTGAAATGTCTATGAAATATCCTCCATGGTTATTTTGCTATGCAATTTCCCTTCTACTGTGAAAGTGATGACAGGTTTTGTTAACAGGGACAGGCAACTGTGGGAACATGTGTGAAGGCTTTCTTCACCTATATATAGGTTTCTTCAAGGATGTTCGGAAACAGTGCATGTTAAACTCGGCTGAAGCAGACATATAGTTGCTAGGATTAGTGCAGTCTGGTGCTTTGAAGTGTAGCTTCTACTTGCTTTGATCATATATATTTATCAGAGATACCAGGTACCACTTTAGAGCGAAGTATCGCAATGCCCAGCAGAAGTTCAAAATCGAACCATCAGTGGGTCCTTTTTTCATTTGTTTTAAGTCACCAGAAATTGAATAATCTTGATCATAGATAGTCAGCCAGCTTTTCTTTATAATTGAAGAAAATAGGTGCCTTTATAAATTAATTTGTCTCATCAGGTTTTAATTGCATCTTTGAAAGAGGTGAAGTGTTCCCAGTTGGTATCTATTTCTTCTTATTTACTGTAAATAGACTTACTACAAGGTAGTAGGAAACCTGAAAAATTTGCTGTGGACCCCTATATTAAATGAAATTATGTTAATCTCAGTTCATGATAAGAGAATTGAAATAATTTCAGTTTGACAGCTATTCTCCAGGAAACAGGAACTTTGTAGGATAGGACAAATATGGAATCAATAATCTCAAAGTGAGGCGAGAATGTAAGGACTTTGGCACTTTTTTCTTAAAGTTGGCTAGAAATATGGACTTGAGAAAAACTTTCTCAGTAAAATACATCAGGCATCAGGGCTATATCTTCTGCTTAAATCTGGAAGAAGTGCATAAGTCGGACTTGTAACACAATGTGGGATGACCACCTGGCATTAAAGGTGTAAGAGTGTTACCCAAAAACTCTCTACTGTTTTACGCAGCCCTCATTTTGAAGTGTGTGAGCTGAAATTGGTTTTGCAGGCAGGTTAGGGAAAGAAAGATTTCACATACTCAGCTGTGTTTTGGAGAAGAAAGAGCCCAGCTTTATCAAGACTCATGCTGGTGTCAGTGGTTATAACTACTGAAGTTTAAGTGTTTGCTAAATTTTTTTTTTTTTGGGGTGGGTTTTTTCCCCTCTTTTTACTGGTGGAAACATGGATGCCTGAGGAACTTCTATTTATCCCAGGTTTAGTAGCTGCTGCATTTTAGCTCTGAAGAGCATGTAGTTATCTTAATTTAGACTTAGGAAGTTATGGGCCTATGTTTCTTTGTGATTGTGACCAATACTAGTGACTAATATTGTTGCCTAGATTTAACATCATAAAAAATAAACCTAAAAAGCCAACCGTTTGTAAAATTGCTCCCAGCATTGCTTGCCTCTTAATGCCATTAACAATCCTTTAGTTTCAGAGAATTATTACATTCATTACTTTGAAGTATGTGAATTCTTTGCATGTTTTTGGAGTCCACCTGCAGAAAAGAAGAAAATACTGGATGTTTCTTTTTACTGCTCTAGTCCCAATTTATAAAGCTTAAGTATGTCTATATTTCAAACTAGATTCCTATCCATGTTATAGACTTTCAAATGAATTACACTTCAAATAAAAGTGAAGAATGAGCATAGGTGGTTATAAATGAGAAATCAAAATATGCAAATAATGTTTGGTATGAAATAACGGATTATACTGACAAACTGTATTTAACCATCCTATAATTTATAATCATGGTGTAGATTAATGAAAAGTAGTAATGGCTGGATTTATTTTTCTTCCTTTGGAATGGAACTGCTTTTCTAATCTCTCTTGCTTCTGTTAGATAGTGGAAGGTAGGATAGTCTGTATGAATCCTGAAGTAATAAAATGAACAGTATTTCACAAACACATTATTTTAAACTCAAGTGATGGGTGTCCATTAGGCATTGTGGAGGGTGAGGACAGGGTCAGCAGTAACTCCTGGAACTGCCAGAGTGTGCTGTCTCCAAAATGCTTCTCAGGAAAGTGGAATTGTTTTCTGTGTTCACATCCAGACAGTGCCACTGACTCATGTTTAGGTGAACATGGCAGGCTTTAGCAGGCACAAGCTTTGTGGAAATCCAGCACCCATTTGGATGCAGGCTTGCCATGTTGCTCTGCTCTTTCCTGGTAATGACAGCAAGTGTCTTGTTTTCTCCCAGCACGACCCTAATGAACAGAAAAGTCTTCTCTCTGTGCAGAATAATAATAAAAACTTGTGCCATGACCTATAAGGCTGTGAAGGGTTGTGTCTGCTTATTATCACAGATAGTAGTTACTGAGGAGCAAAGGAGACAGGAGTTTCAGGATAAGTAGATTCTGCTCTTTGACGTAGACTGAGGCAGCAACTTCACTGCCCAACTGGCACTGCAAGGCAGAACAATCGAAGCTGTTCTCACTGCCAGCTCTGCACCTCAGCTCCTGTTACAATGCCTACAGTGAATAAGATCATGGTACCCCCTCGGAGGGAGGAAGGACTTTTTATTATTTTTAGTTATATCTCTTCTTCCCTCTTTGTTTTTGTTTGAGAAAAAAAACTGCAGGGGCATACACAAAGGCACTTTAAACACAAATACATGTCATGACATTCAACTGGGTTAATTATTATAGATGCTAGACTCTATTATATTTCTTTTCATTTTGTGCTTCTATTAAAAGACCTCAGAATAAATAGTTCCAGAAATTATTCGTTCTCATTGCATTAGAACACCACCACCAAAATAATTTGTTATGAGCCCAAATATCAAGCACAAATTTTCTTTTCATGTTGGCGGAATAACATGCTGTGGTTTAAAGCTAATATTAAAAATAACATGTATTTTTTCCCAGAGGAGTGTGATACATGACTGTATTACTTTTGATTCTGAGAGGAATGTACTGGAATATTTTCTCAGAAAATCTTTGGTCCAATTATTTAAAAATTATTTTTATTAATGAACGTGGGCTGGAATTTCCATAGAAAACACCAGAACTGAACAAATGCAAAAAAAAAAGTTATGTGTTTTAACACTGTATTATTTTTCAACTTTTACTATTTTTAAATGCTTTACTGCAACCCACTCAAAATAGTACAAGATACATTGAATCAAACCACTGTTTTGAATTGGAAAACACTGTTTTTAAATGCTGAAATGTTATTTTTCATCTGACTTGTAGAAAAATGTTCTCCAAACAGACATTATTTCCAAAATACCTATTTTGATGAAACAGTATCTTTGTCACAGGAAAATACTGCACTTTGAATATTTGTGTCTAGCTATAGTGTCAGCAGAAATGTAGTGGAGTGAGTCAGATGGCTGTTCTTGTGCTGTCTGGAAAAAAAAAGTGCTAGAGACAGAAATGGAATTCAAATGTGAGAAAAGTGTAGAGATACATTTGGGTTTCTTATTCTTCCTTGTGCTGAATAAGTTAATACCCCTTATCACATTTTAAAATTCAGAAAATGAAGAAATTTTCATCAGTTGCAGTAAGTCTGGACAAACCTTAATATTTTTGGTAGCATTCTAAGCGATGAACAAAAGCAAAACATATACAGTGCTGTAAAGTTGTGTTTACCTTTGCACATATGAGAAATTTTTATAAGAGACAGCCCATTTATAACCATTAAATTCTTCATCCAGACTGCTGACACAACAGGGACAATGTGATTTTTACATACTTTTATTTCCTCCACTTTAATGAAGAGGAATTACAAGATGGCTGCATCCCTGAAGTAATTCTTCAGCAGGGGTAAGGCTGAAATAGCCAGCAACCCTAATGAGGAAAAATGAAAGGGCATCACCACTTAATTCATCTCATTATTGGCTCTTAAAATGGAGATAAATGAGGCAGAGATAAAAAAAAGGAGAGCAAGAGACAGACATGCATTTCATTTCTGAGTGGTTACTGTGTAGAAGCAGGAGCATGTCTGAGTTGGGCTGTGAGCGTGAATTCTGGAGCACCATTACCAGCTGGCAGAGATGCTGGCACAGTCATTGCACTGACGACAGGTGGGCACTGCCAGGAATGTGATTGCTTTAATTGTACCTTGTCTCACCATGCTTAACATAATTTCATATTTCTACCAAAAATTTAAAGTACAGTTGAAAGCTCTGCTGTATCAAGTTGCATGCCAGGGGCCTCTCAAATAGCAGCAGCTTATGAGCAGGTTCTGTGGGAAATGTTTGATGCAGAGCTGAAATCCCTGTGCCCAAAACCAGGCAAAACTACCCCTGTCATACGCACAAACAAACACAGAGGCTTCATAAACCATGTTTTACTGAAAGAGGAAACCTTCACGGCATTGTCCAAGTGATAGTGACAGTTCCCTTTGTGTACTCCTCTAAGTCAGAACAGAATTAGCAACCATAAATTTTGCACTATCATAGTGCATTACATTCCAGCAGCATATATCTAAGGGTGGTTTTAGGGAGGAGATGCAGAGCCATTGATTCCTGTGTTTATTGATCACTCGACCTTCTACTCCCTGAAATTATGTGCAACACACTCCTTCCCCCTCAGATCTACCGCGTCACACACATTGTCCTCTCAACATGTCATAAAAGACATAAGGGATCATTTCTGGCCCAAATGATGCTCATTTCCATTAACAGGTACTGACTCTTGCTATTTAAATTGGTTCAGACAGTATACCCCAAAGTGTTCTGTGCTAAAAAGAGCAAATAAATGATTTTTTTTTTTTTGATACAAAGGCATACACTTGGAACATATTTAGGGGAAGTTTGTAACTTCTACTTTTTTCAGTAGTTCAACTTGATTCACTGTAGTCTGGTTTAAGTCTTGTGTTGCTTTTATTCAAGTAACATTAGCAATTTTCTTCATAAGGCCAGAAGTTTCTTATAACCATCAAGTGCCCTAAACCCCTTGAAGGGATAGCTGTTCCTATTTGCAGCATTACCGAAGTCAGGGGGAAGCCCATGGTAGTCCAGCACCAGCAATAAAACAATTTCAGTAAGAAAAACATAAGAAATGCAATATAAATAGAATAATATAGGTTAACAGAACTCTTGATCATTGATCATTGTTTTATTTTAATGTCACTTTGCAAAGGAATAATGATATTACATACAATAGACAGCATTTCTACATGTATACATCTCAATTGATTAAAAAAAACCCAAACAAACTGGAAATTTTTTTTTTTAATATAAGTTCTTCTTCTGAGGAAAAATGTTACTATCTGAATTTCTTCTTGTATCACAAATAGAACTTAAATCTCAGAAATCCATAATAAACATGGTCCAGGACTAAGGATGCCAGAGAAATGAAGTATCTTGCTGTTGGGGGTTGAGAAGGTTTTCTTTTTGTGTGTGCATGTGTTCTTTTCTCCTCTCAAAGGAATTTTTTCCCCATGTTAAGGGGCGATTGCTGGGGTACTTAAGAAAAACAAAGGACCTAGCCAGCCACAAGGGAGGGGCCCAATTGTCCTTTTTTTTGGTCTTGGTGGCGTCTTCTCAGGTGGGGGAGCAGAGACATCTGGAGATTTAGAACTGGAAAAAAAGAGGTGGGGTAGAGTGCTTGAGATTCATTGCTCTCCTGGCGTTTGGAGGGAGCAGAGACTTGCAGCCGAAGCGGAGAGGGTTCGTCTCACTGCGAGGCCGTGTTTTCTGCTTTTTTTTTTTTTTGTCCTTCTGCCCTGCCCTACTTCTGCCATCTCTTCACCGCTGCTTTGGAGCTTTCGCTGAGACACAGCACTGCGGGCATCGCCCCTTGCCTGCCGAGGGGTCCCGGAGTCTCCGGCTGCGGCCTCGGAGTTCTGTGCATCTCGCCTGCCACCCAGGATACTTTTCTGCATCCATCCTTGCCGTTTCCAGCCTACTGCTCCCAGGGAATCCTGCTAAAGCACCAGGACCGGCTGCCCAGGGGCTGCTGAAATTTCCTCCCATCCCTTCCCGGCTTGGGCAAGTTAAGCTTCCCCCCTCACCGTGCTCCCCGACCTCGCTCCGGAGCACCGCTGCCAGCTCCGGCCATCGCTGCAGCAAAAGGGAGAGTGCCTTACAGCCCCAGCAGCCGTCACTGCGGTCTGATTCCTATTACTTGTTACTGCCTTAGTTATTGTTGTTTTTTTTTCCTTTGCCTTGTTGTACATATATGCATATATATAAGTAAAGACCTGTTATTCCTATTTCTGATATATTTGCCTGAAAGCCCCTCACTTTCAAAATTATAATAGTCCGGGGTGGGAGGGGGACTCCTGCCTTCCTTAGTAGACACCTGTCCAAATCAGGACACTTGCTCTCTCAGTGAGCAAAGAATTTTTTTTGTCCCTTCTTTCCTCTTCAGAGAGAAGTGAACTGTTGCTCCAATCACTTTCCATTCCACTTGCAAATATGAATGTTTCCAAAATATACCCATATGATGCTTAACCTCAAATCTCCTCTTTTCATATTCATCATTTAGAAGAGCAATTGGCCATACAGCAGCACAAAATGTCTTTCTTTACTGAGAACATATCTTCCTTATTCCTTTGCCCATAGTCACTCTTCCTTGGGCTTCGTTTCTTTCTTCTATTTCATCATCCACCACCAGTAAAATTGCTCATCGCAGAGTTGTGTTTTCTAGGCACTCCAATTAAGCTTTTGGTATTTAAAGACCTGGCTGTATAAATTTCTGATGAATTTGCTAGATGAATGCTGAAGTAGGTTTATATCTCATACTGATATATTTCACTGCTTTGTTGCAAAATCCCTCTTATTTCTGAATGTGAATTTTTAACTGATCATTAGTTATCCCATGAATTGAAAGCAAATGAAAAAATTACTCTTCAAGAAGAATTGAGTCTTTCTTGAAAAAGATTTGATGTTTTGGTGACTGCTCTGAGTTGAATCACAACAGATGTGAGGGGAAAGAAAATAAAAATTTTTAATAAATCTAGATTTTTCCCCCTCTGTCCCTCCATTTTCCCTTTTTTTTTTTCTTTGTAATCCCTTTTTCAATGCAAGAGAACAAATTTCTGACATTTGGTTAGATTTCCGTTTTTATTTCTGCCTCAGTCTTATTTATACACTCTCCATTAATTTCTAAATTTCTTGAACAAATGGAGTGTAGGAATATCTTTGATGACCAGTTTCAATTCTGATTTATTTTCTTGCTGGTTCCCTGTATGTATCTCATAACTTTGAGGTTATTTATTTGCTCTGCTATGTAGTTCTCCTCATCAGTTTTATTTCTCTGAGATATTTTATTCTACAATTCCTGGGTCTTCAACCTTGAAGAAAATTGAGGCGTCCTGCTGCTGAAGTCTTTTTTTTCTCTTTTGAAATCAAGAATTTCAGTTACAGTATGTAATTGGGTTATAAGCCATGACAGGTTGCTTACTGAGTGTTAACCTGGGAAGGCACATGAAGAACTAGAGACAATATTTCAATGCTCTCTAGAGTTAATAAACTTCCAGAATGTTCAGATCCTAGGCTGGGTCTAAGTAAATGTGTTGAATGTGAAAGGCCATTTCAGTCTCTTCCACTGTCAGTTCTTCTCATGCTAGTTGCTTTTGTTATTTTATCAGTGGTGTAACTGAAAATGGAACCACTGGAAATAATGATTTATGGAATCATATCTTGTCATTGTGACTTCCAGGAAAACAGTAAACATTCATGACAGGTGAAAAATTAATATGTCATTCCTAAAGAGTAGCCTGTGGTGTTATGAAGACATGAGATAAAATGTTGCACTTATAAGAATAAATATGTTCCCAATATGCCAATAGAGACATGACCATTTACATCAGTACTAATTTTTTTCAGACCACTGTGTATGGTAGCTGCCCCATATGATCCAGTAGATTTATGGATTCTGCCACCGGCACTTTTTAAAATTAAAAAAGTGAAAGGGCTTGAGAGATTCATTTCTTGAACAGCACATTTTTCATACTCTTTCATCAGAAAATATGGCAAGAAGCTTATTATCTTTGAGAAGTTGCCATTTAGTGAGAGTACTGTCAGGATTTTATTATTTGGATGCTTTAAGTACTTGACACATTTTATTTAACAGTGTAACACTATACAAACTTGCAGATTTCTTAAAGAAAATGATCTTGATAATAATAATCTTTCAAATCTAAACAAAGAGTAACTTTTTAAAGAGCTATAAGAAAATCTGAAACAGCTATATTGAATTTAAAAAGTCTCACACTGAATTCTGTTGAAGGTATCTCTTGCTACTGCGAAGTAATTAGGAGCCATTAGCATTCTTATGATAATCACATTCAATATTGCAAATATATGAGCTCAAATAATACAATTCCATATCTCTTCCTAGTCTTCTAACTGTTTATAAAATCAACACTTATTAAATCTGAATGTTGCAAGAGCATATTTTACAGATTAATGATTAATTCTGAAGATTATTGCAATGCTATTCAAAGAATCAAGGCACCTCTTAGGAAAAATCTGGATACTCAAATGGTCATTGCTTTGGAATCTCCTCTGGAAATATACTGGCATACTCTAGTACATTTATCCCAAATTATGGCTGCCAACCAATCAGCAGTTCAACTTGAATCAAGTTGGAAAAATGACATCAGCACTTGTAGCCAGCAAAGAATAATTGAGCTGTAGGGAGTGACATAGCAGAGAAGAAGGTATGAGACTGGTTATCAGAAAACAAACTGAAATGGGAATTTTGAAAATACAGCAGAACAGAGTGAGAAAGAATATAAAATTAGGTGTAGAATTTGTTTGAACAGAGAAAGAAAATATGCAGAAAAATTAAATTCAATAAAGAAACATAATGTGTGTCAGCTCTAGATCAGTAAACCGACACGGTCAAGTGTAGAGAAGTATTAGTCACTCAAACAAAGCAGATTTGAGTATGGAATTAAATTATGATATTTCCTTATCAATTTTCACCCAGATTTAAGGAAAAAGTCCAAACAGCATAACACTGCATGGAACAAAAATGTTTTAATACTTAAGTGCTTGGAAACTGTCTGTATTTGCAGTGCCATTGTTGTGCCCCATGGGAGTTTTATTTCTGTGTCCTTAATTTCTCATATTACAGACTAAACTGTATTTCCCAAGGTGCATTCCCCATTTACTATACATTAAATTCTGGGCCAATATACAGTTACCTGGAAATGGTGATAGCAAAATCTTCCTCAAAAATTCTACAATGAAAAATTAAAGTGAGAGATATAGCAGTGATTTCTTTCAGTTTGAAATGAAGTTGAAATTTTGATTCAGGTAAAAGTGAAAGGTTTCTTTTCAAAAGTTTCCAGTAGAATTTTCTTCAAGCTCTTAAACATTTAAACAGTAATCATGTAAAAGGAGAATAGGATATGATGCCTTGGACCAGTTAGAACTCATTGGAGAACAAAAAAAATTTCACATTTCATGTGAGCTGTGGAAAACTGGCATAGAATGGATCCTTAAATTCCCAAAATTCTCATTTAAAAATTAAAAAATATTTACTACAGGGTTATCTCTTTGAAAGACCTTTATTGAACTGCAAAATTTGGAAAATTTGCTTTATTTACCTCTTGATCATTGAGATGTTCTCTTCACAAATCACACTGATGTGTATCTTTTACACTAAATAGCATTTAGTAATTCACAGATTAGTTTTCTCAGATCCTAACCCTACTGACTGTTTATTCTTTCAGGAATGCCTTGCAGCAATGCAAATTTCAGAGCATGCTTCTTGCATTTTATCTTTGAACGTGCCAGTTAGATGAGAATGCAAATCTAAACACAGTTTATTCCAAGAGGTTCCAGACAATCTCAACCTAAAAAAGGTTGCATTTTAAGTTATGTTCTCCCTCACTTATTCTAATTCTTCACTTTTACAAAATAAAAATATGAAAAGAACTGCCAAAAATTTACAGTATGGAATATTTGTAAATCTTTTTATGGACCGCAAAACAACGAACAGGCAGACTAAACAGAACTGGGAAAAATCCATTAACACATTAAAAATATAGGTATATATTTTTTTTAAAGGGCATATGAAGTGATTGGTGAAGGACATTCATATTTATTACAATGATTTTTTGTTAGGTTCTTTTCCTAATGCAGGCTAAGATGGGATCCTTCAGCAAAACCAGAAAATTAATAGAAAATAACAGGTCATTTGGAAAAGATGGATGCATTTCTGCTCTAGCACAACTTTTTGTTACTGAAAGTATTTGTTTATCATAAAATCTTGGGCTTTTTGTGTTACGGTTGAAAAACTGTTTCACAGGTATTTTTGTAACTTTCGTGTCGCTAATACAAAAATAACTATTTTTCCCTTCTGTGTGTTTGTTTTTCATAGATCACTCCTACTTATGACTAAAATTTTGAATGCAAGGTTTCACATCAGCAACTATGTATTTCAACTGTATGGAATACAGTTGCAGTTTTGCAGGACTCACAAATTCCTGGGTTTGTTTTCAATTTTAATCTACTTATACTAGGATTTGTGTATAGACAGAATCTTTGAAAGTTAAATCATATAATTTAAACAGCTGTGGAGAACTTGCTCTGCTGTAAAACCTAAATTGTGGACTCCTCGTGTTACAGAAACTGCTTCCCAGAGTCAGGTGCACTTGCCCTAATGTGGCTCACAACTGAAACCAATACCTGAGAATAAGGGTTCACAGGCCTCAAAATGGGAGATATCTAACAGCTGCTGCAAACAGTGCTGGACGCAAGTGGATAGGAATCTCTGCAAGCTGGATTCATACCCAGTGAGTCTGGCATGCTGAGCCTGATCTACTTCTGTTTCTATTTCTTGTGTAGGCATAGTCAAAATATCCCAGTGTGAAATACCTGTGACAGGAATACCTAATAGCCTAATGATAGCACGCACAGTTTGTACTTCAAAAGGATATTTTTGAAACCCCTCACCTGCCTTGCTGTGCAGAAAATATATAATCCCATTTTTTCCCCAAACCGTCATATCAGTGGATTCTCACATTGCATTTCACTCCTGTTGAGTTTCTATATTAGCTACATAATTAAATATTAATAAGGTTAAATGGAGATCGAAAAAGAACTTCATATGCACTCTGCCTGACATTACTAATATCTAGAAGCTTAAGGATGTCTCCTGGAATTAAGAAGAATAAGGTGCAAGTTCCTGGCCCATGACTGTATTCCTATTAAGAAATGGAACGTGTTAAAGACTGTTCTCCGAGGGTAGTTCTTACATTTTAGGATTTCAATCTGGGCTGTGCTGACTCTGGAAGAATTTTGTCTAAAGACCATTTTTAAAAATGCAAGCATTGACAAATGACTTGCAGTGCTCAGACAGGTTTCCTGGAACTCATTTAGAGCTATAGATGCAGCCAGACGGGTTTCTGATTGGTGTGATGCACTTGCCCAATCCAGCCAGAACAGACCTCTCTGCAGCAATCTGTTGTACAGCTGGAGAATGTCTTTGAATAGAGTTAAGCAGACAAGAGAAATTATCTGAGAACTGAGAGCTTTGTATATCCGATGTATATCTGCTAGCAGAAATGCAGACATTTACAGGGCTAAGGAGACGTCAAGCTTGCATGAGTAATGATGACAGTGGAAGGAATATCCTAAAGATACGTTGTGGTCTTCTTGTGGTTTCAAAATATGCATAGTCAAATTAGGAATTTGGATATCATATTTAATTTGTGTATATTTTACTTATCCATTTCCTGATTTAACCAAGATGAGAGGCTTTTGACTATCTTCTAAAGTGCTGCTTGAAAAACAGAGAAAATTGTGCTGTCTTCTTCACCAACAGATAAGTTGTAGGACTCATTGTACTGAGGCAGGGCTTATAAGCTGCAAACTGGCCACTATGGTATAAGTGATGATTCTAGTTATTAAAATACAAAACCAAGTACATCATTATATCTCTTGATGCTGTTTTAATGTATTTTTGATATAGATTGTTATTAAACAAACTGGACTTCATAGATATTAAACACAGCTCTTATCTAGAAATGTTTTTTGCCAGTTTTAATTTAGAGGGAGAAATTGGGTTCCAGTTGTCCTTTGCTACAGATTTCCTGCTGGTTCTTTATCTGTTTTTGAATGTCAATGAATAGCAGTTTCAGTTATTCATTAATATTCAAGAAGTGAAAATCTACTTGTTATCTCTTTGATTAATCCAGCCTATTGTGCCTTATAGCATCAATCACAAAACATTGCAGAGGGTAATGAATTACTATGTGACTGCAGGAAACCATAAGGGATATTAAACTAAACTTAATCTTTTTAACTAAAGACATTCTCAAATGAATGCAGAAGATAGGATTTCTCAATAAATGGCAGAGTGGAAGGCTTTCTTTGGAGTTTCTGATAGATATTCTTGCACGTTTTATCTATGAAAGACATGTGCACTAAAAGAAAACAATGTATCTTTATTTTTCCTGCGAACTAATTTCAGTCTCTGGTGAAACAATTTTGAAAAAAGCTAATATTCAGAAGTTTCTCTCAAAAGCTTTAGAATTTAGTTTGTGACTTCTCATGCATACTAAGAAAAAAAGGATATTTCAAGACATCATTTTTAGGATAACAAAAGCCTTAATAAATGCTAAGGTATGTTCACCTGGGTTCATATTGCTATATGAAAGCTTTCCCTAGGCAGTGCCTGTAGGGAACCTTTTCTCCTGCCCTTTGGTAGTCGCAGGTGTACAGGAACAAGCTTCCTAAGCCCTGCAAGTTTCAACTCATAAAGGTGACTGGTGGGTCTAAAAGATATTAATTTTTGAAGAAGGTTATATAAATTATAGCTGCAAGAGCAGACCCAAGAAAATACTTTAAAATGAGTTGTCCTTTCCAGTAAGTGTTTAAACAGATATGACTTTTATGGATAGTCATGTCCTTTTCCATCCATTGCCTGAATTATGCCTCCTCCTTCCATAAACAAAAAAGCATATATAGTGGAAAATAGAGCATGGAAAATTCGTTCTGCTAACACATCTGTTCTTTTTCAATGCATCTGCTTAAGAGTTTTTCTCTGGACAAAAAAAGTACAACTTTCAGTATGTGTAGAGTGGTGTAACAAAGAAGTATAATAGGCTAGTGTGTAATAGCTTTCTGCAGTCATACCAGAAGTAAGATAATTATTAGATTCCCAGAGTTCATTTTGGTTTAAAATCTTACTTCTGCCTCAATAAGCATTGAATAATGAGCCCCAAACCCCCAAGTCTAAATCTAATTCTACCATGAGGTTTTAAAAACTTATTTTGTGTAGGTGCAGAGTTTAACAGGAATCCTGTGACT
This sequence comes from Mystacornis crossleyi, assembly GCA_013400655.1. Classification (NCBI taxonomy): domain Eukaryota; kingdom Metazoa; phylum Chordata; class Aves; order Passeriformes; family Timaliidae; genus Mystacornis; species Mystacornis crossleyi. Next base: position 11,200 of record VYZQ01045784.1, on the reverse strand, counting down.
TTTGCTTGAATGAAGGCTACCCTGCTGTGTTTGCTGAAGGAGGATTAGAGAAAAATGGTATTAATAAATTATGAAGCAGTTAAAATAAACTGCAGGCTAGCAGAACAACAGAGTACAAAATCAGCAAGACAAAATCTGTAAGTTTTACATCTGTACAGCTCAGAATATGAAATAGATGTGCAGTGCCTGGGACGCATGCCTATGGAAGTGAACAATGCTGAGTAGCTGTGATCAATGCCAATGCATTTTTTAACATCTCAGGCAGAAGCAGAAAGATGAGTGCTCTTAGTGCTTAATGAATTCAAGTGGCACTATAGACAGAATTTTTGGAAAGTTTATCTCATGGGACTGGTGCTAGCATAGGCAAATCTAGTGGCATACTCACAGTATCTCACACTTTAAAGTTTTTAATTAACAGATGGAAATGGAAGATTGGGCAACACAAAAAGAACATTTCTGAAGTTCAGAGTGTGTTTGAGTCTATTTCTGGAAAGGACTGTTTCCAAAACTGTCTTTCAACTTTGGACGTAACTCTGTGTACCCACATCTTAGCGTGTAACTCCATATATTTGCTAACTGAAAAGAGAGAAAATTAAGACTATTTGAAATGTTCCACCTAGGCAATAACAGCATATATTTTGTCACAGTACTGAGCACTGGAGGATCCAATCAGACACCAATACATGGAAATACCACAGGTATTTCATAATAAGCTATTCCACAAGTCTTTATATGGTATGGATGCATTATTCCACAAGTAGATTTCTGTTGTGTTGTGAAGAGAAAACACTAGAGTGGGATAAAGTTGTGTCCTAAAGCGAAGAATACCAGAGGATGTGGACAAGACAGACCTTATAATCAACAAAAGAACTAAAGGGGCCCTCATCCTTAGGTTATGAAAGACAAATCCACTTAGAGTTTAACCTGGTGAAGGATAAAAACAGAAACAAGGAGGGCTTTTACAAGTATATTAACAGTAAAAGGAAGATGAGGGAAAATTTGGGTCCATTGTTGAATGAGACGGTCAACCACACAGGAGGTGTGGTGACAAAGACCATGAGGAAGAGAGAGATACTCAGTGCATTCTCCACTTCAGTGTGTACTGTTAAGATTTTCCCTCAGTAAGGTCCCTGAAACTAGTGGGAAATTATGGAGCAAGGAATATTTCTTGGCAGAGGCTGATCAGATTAGGGAGAGGTAAGCCAATTGGATATACACAAGTCTATGGGATCTGATGGATTGCACCCACAAGTGCTGAGGGAGCTGACCAGTGTCACTGTGAGGGCTCTTTCTATTGCCTTTGAAAGGTCATGGTGATCCAGGGAGGTTGCTGAGGGCTGGAAGAAGGCAATGTCACTCCTGCCTACAAGAAGGACAAGATATAGGAGCCAATGAACTACAGTGATTTCCTTAATCCTAAACCCTGGTAATGTGAAGGAGAAAATACTTCTGGAAATAATTTCCAAACATGTTAAATATAAAAGAAATTGTAGCCCTAGAGGCCAGTATAGGGGCTAGTACTATTTAATATTTTCATTAGTGACCTGAATGTTAGGACAGGAGTACACTCTCAGCAAGTTTGCAGATAATTCAGAACAGAAAGGAGTGGTTGATACACCAATTACTTGTGGTACCCTTTGGAGACCTAGACAGTCAGTAGAAGGGGGTGACTGGGATCTCAGGACTTTTTAAACAGATAATTGCAATATACCACACCTGGAGAGAAAGACCCTCATGCACCTATACATGCTGGTGTTGAAGGTTCCAGAGTAGCTTGGCAAAGAAGTATCTGGGGGTCCTGCTGGACACCAAGTTGAACATGATCTATCAAAGTACCCCTGCAGCTAAGGCCAACAGATGTCTGGGCTGTATCAGGAAGATCATAAAGTCAAAGAAGGTGATCTTTCTCCCTTTGCTCATGCCTGGTGAAACACATCTGCAGTTCTGTGTCCAGTACTGGGCTTCCCAGTCCAAAAGAAACAGTGATGTCCAGGAGCACATTCAGCAAAGAGCCATGATGATCATTGAGGCACTGCAGGATCTGATATACAAGGGGAGGCTCAGAGATGGGGTTGATCGAGTTTAAGCAGAACAGTTTCAGGAGAATTTGATCAAAGTTTATATTCATATAGGAAGCAGGTGTATTGGCTTTATGCAGCAAGATTTTTATGGTGGCCAGTGAGCCCATGACACCAGGGATTGTAAGAATCCCCTGGAGAAAAGGTGCCCTAAGAGGAGAAATGCTCCCCAGG
>VYZQ01045783.1:8551-26503 GCA_013400655.1 Mystacornis crossleyi | reverse complement strand
GTAGCGCAGTGTTGAGATAGTTGGCACATACACTATTTTTCTGACCATGAATGTAGTTTTAAAATCTATGTTTTGTTTTCTTCTTGAAAAAGAAAATAAAATACAGGGGGTCTTATGCCTTGGGAAATTAGGAGCAACTACTCTGAAGCCAATGGCACTGCAATGGACTTACAACAAAACAAAATCAGACATTTTCTGTAAGCTATGTGCACATAAACAAATTTTTTGTCTGTGCTGTTACAAAATGCTATCAGTTTGGTCTATCCACCTCAGTATGTTAATTAGTTCTTGAAATTTTTTAAAGGTCTTCAAAGGATGAAAGTTGAGAAATCCAGTCCCAAGGGACGGGAAATGGATACAGATTCCATTGAAGACTTGAGTCAAGACCAATAAATGTAGTTTCCATCTTCATTAAAATGATTTCTTTTATTTTATTCTCTTTTTTTAAAATTATATTTAAATTNAAAACGGTGATCTTGTATAAAAAAAAAGGTCTGGTCCTCCTCAGGAATTCCAGTGAAGGTTGTGTAGCTCTTGTCCTCTGGGAATCCAGTGGAAGAGGCTCTACCATGCTACTGCAAAACCACACTTTATCCAGGTGGGAATGCTTGGCTCCTTCCCCCTGGGCGGAGCATCTCACAATGGGATGGTGAGTCATAGGGCAAGGCACTGATGGGCCATTAACAGGAGATAGTCCAGGAGCGAGTTATCCATGAGCCATGCTTATGCAGAAAGCATTGATAGGCACATTAACAGAAGATAGTCCAGAGGGAGGAGGCAGGGAACATTGCTAAAAATGGTAATAGAATACAGTGTAACCCAGGACACCCTGTTAAGTAATAACTAATATGTTAGTTCCTTGCTTATGCTTTCAAAGAGTGTGTTCATCCCCTAAACCAGAAAAGTGCCTGCTGAGCTCATACTCAATTAATTATCCATCATGATTCTGCAAATGTCTTCTCAGATTTCAGCATTCTAGGACAATGTCACAACATGACACAGAGCACAGAGTACATTTTCATTCTTAGGCTAAACATAGAAATAGTTCCAAGTGTCTCACCTTAGTGAATAGTTAGGAAAATGCATATAACTAAGGATATTATTACCTACTATTTTGGGGAAAATAGCAGGTTTTCTATATCACTGGTACTGAATGGAAAATGGGGTCCCCAGTTTGCTCTGCTGGCCTTCTTGAAAAGACATTCTTCTCATGAACTGAATTTACAATGACTTGCAATTATTTACCTACCTTCAAATTCTTAAAGCATTATGATGGATTTAGGGGTAACTGCAAAATATCTTGTGGGAGTATATTTAAAATTCTTAAGATCATCTGTACCAGGTCTGGCAAGCCAAGAAAATGTAATTTTNAGTATGATTATAATTAGTTATGGAAAAGCCCATTTGACTTAATGTTCATTTGCTGACAGTTACTCTCTATGTCAACACCACCAGTTTCCTCTCTGCTCCAACTTGCCCAGTTCGAAGTTTTGTATATTGAATATTACACTGCTTTTTTTCCTGCAAGATTAATCATATNATCATCTGTACCAGGTCTGGCAAGCCAAGAAAATGTAATTTTCTTGATAGCAGCCTGTATGGTGATGTGTCCTAGATTTGTAAATAAAACAGTGTTGATAACACACCGATGTTTTGGGTATTGCTGAGCAATGCCAGCACAACAAGGTGCTTTTTTCCCACACCCAATGGAAACCAGTGAGTAGGCTGGGAAGGGACACAGCTGGAACAGCTGACCTGATCTCACCAGAAATTTTCCATACCATGTAACATTCTCATGGAATGGGGGAGGGAACCAAGATGTTCATGGTTACAGTGTTTGTCATCCCAAGTACCCATTCATTATGTATGCTCAGGCCCTGTTTCCCAGGAAGTGGCTAAAACAAGTATCTGCCTGCTGGTGGTAAGCAGTGCTTGAATTCCTTATTTTCCTTTGCTTGCACATGCAGCTTTCCTTCACCTATTAAACTGTCTTCATTGTGGCCCAAGAATTTTCTCACTTTTGCTGTTCCAAATCTCTTCCCCATCACACTGGGACAAGTAAGGAAGCAAGCAAGAAACTGGGCAGACACTTGGTGTCTGCCAGGTTCAGCCCACCACATTAACCAACCTTGTGATTAAAATGAAAATCAGGCTTGTCTGACAAGCCAAGTGGCATCAGATAAAGTGTGATCTGCCCTTTTCTATTTATGTTCACTTCATCTGACCCCTGATTTAGCAGTTAGCATATGAAAGGTAACATTCTTGCAATTCTGAGTCCTATATCCCTTTGAAAGCTACATAAACCCTCTTTCAGTTACCTGAAAATTGCCTAGTTTTCAAAGATTAGTAAAAATACACAGTTCAGGTTCACAGAGATCCTTACCCATTTATTTTGGTGCTCTTATGTGTTATGTTTTATCATATGTAATGTAATATTTTCTCTTTGGTATTGTCCCTACTAGTAGTCAGGCCTAAATTATTTTACTGTGGCTGCAAGATGCAGATATCCCACTTCTCTTCAGTTTCTTAACTGACTATTTACCTCCTCAGAACTATTTACTCAATATTTTCTTTTTACCAAACTTTTAGCACTGCTAGGATTTCATAGGTTCTTACTTTTCAAATTGTACCCTTTTCAGTCTTGCTTCCTTCTCCTTTTAGTTTTCTTTATTAATTGCCTGTGTTTTCCAAGAGTTGACTTGTAGTCATGGCTGTTCATGCCACTATATTTTCCACTGTGCAGAACCTACCCGTCATGAAGTACTATTCCCAGAAACAATCAAGTGTTTAATCCTATGGTGAATGAAATCAATGGACAAGCTCTCAGGAGGGAATCAGGCTGTAATGAAAACTGTCAAAAATGCATGATATGTGTGCGCTATCTTTATCAGCCTTCCACCCAGTCACTACCTTTCTGTTATGCTGTTTAAAGTGTGACAAAACTACAGAGCTGTAAGTGCTGTCAGATCTTCTTTTCCTAATTCATTAAATTAAAAAACCCTGAAGTAGATAGACTGCATGTCATTGCTCAGCATTACTGTTTACTTCCAAATCCTAGGGCTCTATAAGCACCAAATGGAAACTGGTCCTGGCCCCAAACATTTTACACAATGATATTATCCAACTGTCTTTCTTAAGTGTCAAAAGAAAAGCAGAGGCATTTAATTTCTTTGAACAGATAATCCACTAAGGCATTGCACAGAATTTATTAGCAGATTAGTTGTTTATCATGTGGTTCAAAACAGAGGATGAGACGGGAAAGAAGTGAAGCACAGGCAAGTGATATTTTCTCCCACTCATCTTACAGCAGTCTTTTCAGTGCTGGATGTAGTACAAAGCTGTGCATTAATGGACTTGTTGGTGTTAACTGTGGATTTCTTCTGTGCTGATGTATTCCTTTGCAGGATGGCTTTTTTCTACCAGCATCCACAACGATATTGCAGGCTTAAATGTTCCAGGTGAATTAGTTGTTCTGTTGTTCCAGATCATTAGTCTATAAAGGAAAGGTATCTTAACAAGACAGCCTCTTTCAGCATGGCAGTTCATGCTTGTACTGGCTGCAGTAGTTAGTTTGCCAGAAGTTCATTACAGCCCTTGCCAGTGCTTTACAAAATCTGCGACGCTCTTTAGCTGCCCTCACCCACTGAGGCAGTTCAAGCTGAATGGCATCAATGGTGCCAGAACTACGGGAACCAAAAGTCTTTGTTATGTACCCACCACTATAATAGCTTCCATTATTTGGACTAGGTTTGGATGGCGAAGGCACACAAACATAACTCTTATTTTGTTCTTCAATATATTTACCCAAACTTCTGTTGCCTGCAACCAAAGTCTCAGAAGACACATTGACCAGCTGACTGGCCAGATGGCTAATTGAGGAATTCAGTGCAGAAAAGACACCTGAGTTAAGGGAAGTTTTTGAAAGTGTGTAACCTAGTTCTATCCACCTTTCAGGATGTGCTTGTCCATGGATATCCAGAATTAGGCCCCTCGACATCTGTGATTTTGCAGTGGTCAAAAATCCCATATAGTCCTCCCAGGCCTGTTCTGCTTGGGGAATTCCAAACGAGGCTTCTTCCTTTTCCCTGTTAGCATCCATCTTGAACCTCTGTAGGTGGTTTATGACGATATGTGGGAAGAAGCCATCAGTAATGTTGTTGATTTCTTCAGCCAGAGCCTGAGCCACCTCTATAGTATACCTGTCTTGGTTGGTAGACACTTCGCATTTCTTAGAATTTTGAATACTTCCAGGAGGACAGTCATGAGAGAAAATACAAGAGGCTGTCTTCACATCCCAACAGCCAGCCTCTCGATCGGGGATGTCTTTAGGTTCCATTGACCCACCATGTGGGACAGAGAGAAGGAGGTTCATGTTGCCCACTTGATATTCTATGAAATTATTATAACCAAATACAACTTCTTTGGTCCCAGTGACTTTCAAAAGCAAAGGTAAAATGGAAAGGAGTAACAAATACATATTTTTCATTTGCTGCTGGAAGACTCAGAAATATGGAATATATCAGTACCTACAAAAAAGCAAAACACAGACTACAGATTACTTACAGCTGGGAACACATGAGAGACTGTTCAGCTGTTGGCATAATTAGTTAATGATTAACCTATTTTGGTTTTATTCCATGTAGCACAAAGAAGAACACTTATATGAGACACAGAAATTACCAGGGCACTTAGTATGGCTAGATGTAGTGGATGCAAGGGAAATGGTAGGTTACTGAGCCTCCCCCATTTCCCCAGAAAGCACAAACAGCATTTGATCACCCTATCTGATTCCAGAGAATCATCCCAGCAAAATATCTGAAATCATTTTTTTTGCATCAAAGCCTCTCTTTTTTCATCCCTGAAATGTAAGAAAATTTTTTAAAAATTTTTTTTGATAAAACATCTATACGTCATTGACCTGTGTGAAATACTTTTGCATTATCAATGTGGTTACGTAAACTAGAGACTGTGTCGGTGCAGACCTGTACTTGTGTGACCAGGCTTGTGTAAAATAATTAGACTGATAAAAATTCAGTGCTACCAAGCTCTGTCTCTAAGTATGCTCCAGACTGAGTTACTGTAAGACCTTGATAGATAGGTACTAGTGAGTGCATTAAGTAGTGACTCTGTTCCACTCTGTTTTGTTTGCAAGTCTCCATTCTCTTAAAGTGACCTAAGATTTTTTTTAAACCCTCACTAATTATGCCATTTTTTGGAAAGCTGGAATTCAGTAAGATGCTGACAGGTCTTTCTGGTTTGAAGATACCTTTAGAAAGATCAGCATTTTGAGTGTAACTGTGTTAGGTGGCTGTAACATGAACCAGTAAAGTCAGTGAAAAGCAGAATTAGGAAAGGATACTTTTCACTTCCAGGAGTAAAAAAACCTCCTCAGTAAAGGCCAGATGAGGAGTATATAGACACGTGCATTTGCAGATGAATCAGGGTACCCTGTTGGCTGGTTCTGCCCCTATCATTACAGCACGTGCAAAAACACAGAGGATAAGAGACAAAGGAGAGAGTAAGTAAGAAGATGAGCAAGAATCTATCCCCAGCTTCTGGCCTGAGACCATGAGAGCAGCCAGTAATACTGAGAGGGCAGGGGGCACTGTGGAAGCACCCCCCATCAGCTGTCTAGTCTAAGAAAGGGAGAGGGCAACTTCACTGAAATAATGTAGCAAAATAGTCTTTTCCTGCCATGAGGCAGTGCTGCTGGATTTTTAGAGATAACCTCTGCTGCCCACTGCACTGCACTCCAAGGAGCCTGTACCTGGAAAATAAACACTTATCTTCCGCTCTTTTTTCTGGGCTGAAAGTCCCGTAAAAGTCTGTGAGCTGGAATCAGATCCCTGAGAATCTTTCATCTACAGTTTTCCTGTTCATGACAAAAGATTTTTTGGTTTCATTTTAAGCTTTCATTTAAAAGATCCTTTTAGTTGAGCTACTGGCTTTAAACAATATTTTATCCAAGGCCTTGTATGGCCATGCTTCCCTAGACTTCCCTGAGACACAGACATTCGCTTGCTAGTTCACTGTGCACTACCAGAAACACTGAGGAAAGTAATGCTCTCAAATATTACCCAAAATCCTTCTTCTCAGTAAAACAGACTGCACATGCAGTGTGTAAGTCTAGGAATAGCTTACCTGAGGTGCAGGGGCATCCAGCACCAAGTTAAGTAAAGCAGCAGCTCCCAGAGGCTTCTCACCTGCCCCAGAGGACTCGGTTTCTTCGTCTCAGGCTCTCATTTAAATACAAGGACACAGCTGTTCCTTTCCCACAGCAGGCCAAACTGTTTGTGGTCACTGGCAGCAGTTTGCTTGTCTTTTTGCCGTCTCTTGTTAATGACTGAATCAAGCTGTTCATGCTACTAGATCATGCCTTAATGATATATGGGGAGAGAGCTCCGTGTAATTCCCAAAATGAAGGAAGTCACCTTGGCACAACTCAGGTTCTGGACAGACCTGGGGAGTCTGGAGGCACCTGTGTTATTGTGAGGTCAAAAAAAAAAATACCCGAAGTAATTTAAAGTGGTAGTAATCACTGCAGGACTAGTTTGAAGACTTACCTACAAGGAAAGTAAGAGTTTTTCCTGCCTCTGCGCCTCCGAAAGCGAAACTGAACTGCCCCTTGCACTCGGCTGCAGCTGAGGCTGTCCCAAGAAGCCTCTAGGGGCCAGGTTGAGCCATGCAGCCACAAGGAGCAGAGGCTTCAGCAGCATGGATGTATGACTTCACAACGACAAGAAGGGAAAAAATATGCCCTGGGATACCTGGGCTTAGCATGCTTTTGTTCTCTATGCTGACATTGTTTCCAGAGGGAAAAAAAAAACTTGCCACAAGTACCACAGCCACACTTACACTCAGAATAGCTAATAAGCTAATATAATCAGCAGATAATCGTATCAAAACAATGTTAACTAGATAATCTAGGTTTTAAATAACTTTACTAACACTATTGCTATAATATTTTCCTGATAAATGAGGAGCTTTTAAAAATATTTCCTCTGCTACTAAAAATAGTTTAAGGATGTCATCCTCTAAACTGCTCTCAAGCGTGTACGACTGTGTTCATGAATTTGCTTGTGGTATTAAAGCCTGGCTTCTTAGCTAAGCTAAAAAAAGCTGCGAAAATATATAGTCCATAATTAGAAATTTCAATAAAAGACAGATAAGGGTGCAGTGAATGTAATACTGCCACCTATCAGAGAGAAATCAAATTACTTTTCTAAGAAATTGATTAAGTACTCAAACTAACTTCCAAAGCAACTTTTTGAAATCAAAGTGGTCAGATTCTTAAGCAGTGAAAACAATATGGTAGCAATAATAAGAAATTCACTGAAATTTTGGGAAAATTAGTATAAACCAGACACCTAATATACTAATATCACCACAGCTGATGGTCTGATTGTGAGCTTCAGCGAAGTGCCAGTTTTCATTCTGAGTATTTTAATCTACCACATGAAGACACTTCCAGCTGTGCCAGACACTGTACGGAAGAAATTTTAGCCGAAATCTGTAAGATGTCTTTGTCCATTGTAGTGCATAGTGGGGACAAAAGGAATTTTGCTTTACTTGTCTGTATAAAGGTTAGATGTTTACATCAGATAGTGATCCCATTTCCTCTCTTTAGGAGAGCTTTGTTGAGAAAGAATCAATTCTAGAGGTGCTTCAGTGTACTTATCTTGAGCACCTATGTCAAATTTCTATTAGGGGTCAACAGGGCTATACTCAGAATGGCTCTTCTTTTTCTATTTCATGATAGAAAACAATTGCAAAGAAAACAAAATGTTTTTGCTATACTTTCCACTTCGAGATCTCTTTAAAATGTATTCTGCAACTCACTATTACAAAACTGCCAAATGAAAGAACAAACACAAAGCAGAGATTTGCTGTAGTAATTTCTCGTCTTACCAGCTCTCCAGGTATAGGAGCTGCTTGTGAAAGAAAAGAATTCTATGTATTACTGCAAGTCTTGTAACTAACCATAATGTGGTGCTGCTTCCCTGTTTCCTCTGGTATCTATGGGAAATAAAACTGCAATACTATGGTATTCTTCTAAGGAATAACTCACCAAAATGTTACCATCTGACTACCTTCTTCCAAGAGACACTGTTGAACTTAAAGATCAGTATCTTTAGCCAGTTTCAAGTCAAGATAGCTCTACTGAAACCAACAAAGCCTTTGACTCATTGTATCAAGCTTCTGTTATTTTATAGAAGTTATGAGATGTCATGAGGATGGGTCATACTGGTTCATACATGGCTGAAGATATTTGTAATAAACTGAATGTTAAGACATGTTGTGCTAACTCTTCAATTCCAAAGTATCCATCCATCCTTTCAGGTGAAGGAATTGAAAAGGAAAATCTGAGCAGGTCAAGAGTTCTGTAACTCTGCCTTCCTTCCATGCAAGTTCATTGGCTCCAGTGCTTCTGACTCTGAGGTTCACCTTAGGACTACTTTTAACATAATTTACAGAAAATGGTCAAAAGTATATTTAATTGACTAGCACATGAGATTTTGAATGATATTGGTACATTATATTGTCTAGTCTGATTACTGTTCTTCCCATGAGCACAGCAGTTTGATAGAAAAAGAAATGTCAGAAGTGATAGAAGAACATATTCTTAAGAGAAATGGACCTAATCCAAATAGAATTCCAACTGCAATTGCATTTAAAACTTGTGGAGTGTGTCATATGTAGTCAGAATCACAGAGTGAAAAAAGAATTGGCAAAGTAGAATTCAGTCAATATTTTCAACATTAAAACATCTTATTCTGTCACTGTGGCCAAGTTATTTCTATGTGTTTCTCAGCTGAGTAATTCAGGTGTGCTCTTTTCAGAATGCATTGATTTGAAGCTTTGCAGTCTGCTGTCTGGAAACATTGCTTTCCTACACTGTTGACTGAGTCATCCATGTAACCGAGTCAAAGTATCAAAGAACTGTACAGACTTCAGAAAGGCACATAGAAAAAGAAACTGTTATCTGGTAGATGTTGGCCCACATTTACTTCTTACTGCAATTTTTGTTTTTATTTATGCAAGCATACCCTTAAGTTAACTGACAAGACAAAGAACCTTTATCACAGAATTGTAATTTTGACCATCCTTTCTTACATTAAACCCGGGGTTTCAGTGCTGTAACAATAACATCTGTCCCTCACTTGATCCTTTGCGGTCACTGACTGGGGTCAGCCCTTCCCCTCCCCTCTCACTGGGTTAGCTGCAGTCCTTTGTCCTGACAAAATTCTGTGGGCCCTTTTGATTTCAGCGTATTTACTGTTTATAAATGTCACGTTCCCCGTTGCTAGCCGCGAGCAGTCCGCCACACGCCCGCCGTGGGGAATGCTGCCAGGAATGGGCTGTCCCACGGCGGCTCGTGCGGGACGCGGGTTGCAGCACAGCCACGGGCCGCGCGCCGGCTCCGCCCCTGCCCGCGCGGGGCACCATGGGGATCGTAGTTCCCGCGTGCGGGGCGGGGCCACCGGGTTCAGCGCGCGCTGCTTGAAAGCCCCGGGCGGCCGCCGCGCNCGAGGCGCGGGCAGGCAGGCAGGGCGGGCCGCGTCCCCGCGTCCTTCGGTCCCGCTCTCGCCCCACTCCCCGGGCAGCGCCGGCCCGCAACTTGGTACAGCCGCCGCCGCGTGCGGACGCGGCCCCGAGCCGGGGTGCGTGGGGGCACCCGCAGGAGCTTCTCGTGGCCCTGGCGTGGCCCATCTGTGAGCTGACCTGACGGTCCTTGAAAGAAGATCAAGAGTGACGATCGAGAGCACAACTCGGCTTTGTGCTCTCACCTTGCCTTTTTTTCCCGCTCTGCGGCATCATGGGGATCCAGGGCCTGCTCCAGTTTATCAAGGAGGCTGCCGAGCCTTCCCACGTGAAGAAATACAAAGGGCTGACGGTAGCTGTGGACACCTACTGCTGGCTGCACAAAGGCGCCTATGCTTGTGCTGAAAAGCTGGCCCGAGGAGAGCCCACAGATCTGTAAGTCTTGCTTACGTTTAAGTCTCTGCCCTTTTACAAATTAAAGTTTTGTTAACTTGGTGTTTCTTGAACTAAAAATTAAGTTACAATAGTTTCGCTTCTTACTATTGCTTCTGAATTCTCATTTGAACTCTTTGGAAATGGAAATTTTTGGCGATAAGTGAACAGCTTTCCAGCTGTGCAAAATAGATATTAAAGTATACATTGGGAAAAAAATACTCTCAAAAAGGTTTTTTTGTTTAAACACTAATGGCTATGTCAGTTAGGGGTTTTTTTGGTCGCATGTCTCACTTTCAACTGTAATTTCTCTGATGAAATTCTGTACATGCAGTTCTTTAATTTCAAATTTATTATTAATTTCAGACATCTTTTTTGTACGCAAAGAGAGTTTGTAATGATGCTGCTGTGATAAAGGTTGTAATGATACAGGAATTCTGAGAGATGTGTTGTGCTCTGAATAAGGTGTAAGATTTTTTGCTTAACTTACTATGTTTTTAGCTAAAGTAGCTTTTCTAAAACACATTTGCACAGTTATATTTCTAGGGAAGGAAAAGAACAAATATTGTGGTCATATTTCAGGTTCAACTCTGCACCTTAGATCAGGTTTGCATCATTTCTTGCCCATCTTTGGAAAAGGGGGTTGAGCTCTTGTTTTAGATTGGAGATAGGTAAGTTTGGAAGGGACCACCGGATGTCGTCTCATGCAGGTTCCCTTAGAGCACATTACTCAGGGTTGTGTCCAGATGGTTTTCACATACCTCCAGACAGGGAAGATACCCTAAAACGTCTGTGGGCAACCTGTTTCAGTGCTCGGTTACCTGCACAGTAAGGAAGTTCGACTTACATTCTAGTGGAATTCCTGTGTTTTGGTTGCTGCCTCTTGTTCTATTGCTTGGCACCACCCAGGAGACTTTGGATCCATCAAATGTTTGATTGGAGGCAAGAGAGAGTTGGTGCTTTGCAAATGGATTCAAATATTTACTCCTGCTTTTGTTAATTTGAAGAACTGTGGAGTTTCAGTCCAACCCTGCCTTGAAGGTAGTGGAGGTTCCTCAGAGTCCTGAGAGTAGGATACACTGCAGTTGAGGAAAAAATTGATTGTCAGGAGAAATATTCATAGTCATAGAAAACTTTGGAATGGTACATGAGTACTTTATGGACAAATCTTGTTTCCATGCACATATGATCCTAGACTGGCACCTTAACTATAATGTAGAGACCTTTCACACTTTAAAATTCATCTGGATGAAGGTATTATATAGCCACAATGCTATTTGCTCCTGCCTTCAAAAATCGTAGTTATTTTTCAGTAGCTCTAAATCCAGCTTCCTCAGTGCTCATATCCTTGCATTCTAAATGCTTCTAAAACCCACTCTCCTTCTCCTGTCTTCCTCTGTTGATGAGGTTGCTCTTGCTGTTTTAAAGTGTCCTTAAAATGAAAAAAAAAGAACTTGATTTTTTTTTTTCATTGAGCATCATTGCAATGTGCTTGCTTAGTGTTTACAGCAGTTATTAGATTTCGTTCTGTGCTGCTGCTAAAATGATCTCATACAGATCTGTAGAAATAACAGGTAAGAAGATGAGGGAATAAATTACATGTGGAATTCCCAACAAATATTTTTTCAAAGGATGGTCTTCGAAGCCCAGTGGAGGATTGCTTCCTGGTCCATATAACATCTTCACAGTTAGTGCGGAACTTTTCTGTCTTTTAGAATATTTTCACTGCTGTGCCTCTATTTTTAGTATGGGAAGATAGGTTTGTATGTCATGGCTGTAGGATATATCCACTATCTGGAGAGAAGAGTGGATAGTTCTACAAGGAGAGATTTAATAACCCCATCACTTTTTCTAACTCTACAAATGTGTGTTTAGTCTGCCTTTCTGGGGAAAGGTCTTGTACTGACTGCTTTTCTGCTTCCTGTTTCCCTGGCCACTGTGAATTGAGGCGCTGGAAGTAAAAAGATGATCCATGTGTTAACTGTTCAAGTTTTCGTCAATATTGAATCCTAACGTAGCAAAATCAAACTGAATTATACTTGAATTCTTATTTCATTTTGCCTAGGAGAGAGGAGCAGTCAGTCCAGTTCTGAATTGGGAGGTGAGCTGTTTCTCTTGGTAACAAACATGATCAAACAACATTCAAGTGTTCTTAGTTTTTTGTGATACTGGGGAAATATACAGCCTGTTATGATTTTTGAACTTTAGTTAGTCCTAAACTTACAGTTCTCCTTTCCTGCAAGTGGAAAATATGTAATAGACTTGTGGTTAACAATAAGGTTTATCTTTCTTAATTTTTTTTTTTGTTGATACAGTTATGTAGCTTTCTGTATGAAACTTGTTCAAATGCTCCTCTCTTTTGGAATTAAACCAATTTTGGTATTTGATGGATGTACCCTACCCTCTAAGAAGGAAGTGGAAAAGGCACGACGAGAGTAAGTACTGAACTGTATTGATTTGCAAGCAAAGCAGTTCTATCACTACAGTAAAAATGAAAAACCCTCATATTTCAGCTAGGTAGTAAGCTCTGGTAAACCCCCCTACAATATAATGTGATTTCTTCTAATTTACGTCTCCAATCATACAAACTTCTTAGAGGTTTTATTCCAAAAATAGAAATGCATTTCATAAGTGAAAGCCATTTTATAGAGGAAGGAAGTAAACCTTTGAGCATTAGTTCCTGTAATGTGTTAGAGGCTTTTAGTTTACCCGCACTTGTGATCTCTGGACAAAAATATTTTCTCCCAGTATAATTTTATTTTAAAATAGTACCCCTTTCCTCATCTTTCTCTACAACTAACAAGATAAACCTGTTTCGGATTTGGATTCAGGTCCCTATAAATGGACATTTTACTGAAGCTGTGAGAATTTTTCAGTAGTGGTTTTTATTTATGAATTCTCATGAGACACGTGCTTCCTTCAGCGTGAAATGTACAATTTCCGATATATGAAATTAAGTAAATTAGGTTTTCTGTCCTCTAAATCAATAAGTATCTAGTGTCAGATACTCCCAACTCCCTTTAAATCTATTTTACTGAAAGCTGAGAGTGGGTGCATTTCTTCTTTTACACTGCTGATTTCAGTTCCTGATTTGTCACTGTTTTCTGAGAAAATATTATAAATTTCAACGTTCAAATCTGGTTGTCCTTGTCAATACAATGACCTTTTTTTCTAATTCTTTAGTTTTAAAAAATTAAGCAGTAGCCCAGATTTGGAAGGTGTTGCAATTTTTTTCCCCTTTCCTACCTGTCTCTCTTAGTCCTTTCTGCTGTTTGTTCTTTTAAGTGAAAAATAATCTGCGATTGGTGGTTATTTTTGTCTTTCTTTTAGGAAGCGTCAAGCCAGTCTTCTGAAGGGGAAACAATTGTTGCAGGAGGGAAGACTGTCAGAAGCTAGGGAATGTTTTGGGCGCAGTGTAAATATTACCCATGCTATGGCTCATGAAGTTATTAAAGTAAGTTGGCAAGACTGTTGATAATGCCAGTTTAAAAATAATCTATGCAATAGGTATCATATCCTACTCTGCATTTTTGCGGCTACATCACCACCTCTTCTGTGTAGGCAAGAGAAGTATTCCGTCCTGCTTAGTCTCTAATTGTCCTGCTTGTTACTGGATTGTGTTAGGCACAATTAACAAACTTGAAGTTTATTATGGCCATTTGTATAAATAATAGTGATGTGTCAAACAAAATACATGTCTTCTTACTGCTATGAACTGAATTTAACACCTCTTTTTGCTTTTGCTGCACAAAAAATAATCAATTTTTTGAATATATATTTTTTCTTGTCTAGTTTCTGAGCACAGACAGAAAAAAATTTGGCTGCTTAAAATCTGTTCTAGTAGTTTTTTGCTGTACTTTCAATGCAGTCATAGGATTTTATCAAAATGGTATTAAGTTTGTTCTAGTGTGGTTCTCCTTTTGTTCAGATTATTACTAGCATGAGATTGAAGCTGCCACCTGTGGTCAGATGCAATAGTGTTACAGGCCAACCCAGGAAAGGCTGATTTTGTAAACCAATGTATACAGATCTAAACTGCTTGAAAGGTGTTTTTGACTGTGAAATATTGGGCTCTTACTGGGGGCGGGATGAGTGTGTGATTAGAAATGTCATGGTTGTGGCTTTTTAATGTAGAGGTTTTTTTTGTTTTCAGATCTCTTAGGGAATTACTGAAAATTAACGCCAAGTGCTTGTATGCTTCTTGTTTACATACAGGCTGCACGAGCCCAGGGAGTTGATTGTATTGTTGCTCCTTATGAAGCTGATGCTCAGCTGGCTTATCTTAATAAGACTGGCATGGTTCAAGCTATAATTACGGAAGACTCTGACCTCTTAGCTTTTGGGTGTAAAAAGGTATGGGAAAAAGTACTAATAACCTTTACCTCTTGCTGATATCTGAAAAGCAGAGTTTGAAGTTGCCAAATGTGTTTGATGTATGGATTAACTCTTCTACAGTAAATGTGGGAAACAGAAGAGATTAGAAGAGCGATTTGCCTCTGTTATTTTCACCGAGTGCAATGAACCAGTTTATATGGATGAAAATTACTATTTTCACTTCCTCTTAATTTTTAGGTGTTCCTGAAAATTGACAAGTTTGGAAATGGACTAGAGATAGATCAAGCTCGACTAGGAAACTGCAAGCAGCTTGGAAATGTATTTACAGAAGAGAAATTCCGCTACATGTGTATTCTTTCTGGTTGTGACTACCTGCCATCAATTCATGGAATTGGGTTAGCTAAAGCATGCAAGTTACTAAAATTAGCCAACAATCCAGATATTATAAAGGTAAACTCAGTTTTGCTTTGTGTTTTGGTTTTTTGGGAGCCTGTATCAGTATATATGAAATTTAACACTCAATTGAAAATATGAAAGGTTCTTGACTTCCACCATTTTGAAAATACTAAAACGTAATTTTTACCTGTGCTTAAAAAAGATGCTGAATGAAACTTAAGTGTTGAACTTTTATACATTTATGAGACATACACCAAAGTAAACTTAGTTAAAGAATTGGTCTAATCCTTTGATGGTATATTCTGTTTGAAGGGAAACTTGATTTTTTGTAAGACTTTGGATTTTTCTTCCCCCCTCATTATCGCTTTCTTCTGTTTCTGCAGATTAGTTATTAGAACTGCTAAATGAACTGTTACTAATACACATTTATCTGTGTGGCACAGGGGCAGGGATTGGGAATCTTATTTAATGACATATGTATGGATATGGATATTTCTATATTAAAAACAGTATGAAAGAGAAGTGGGATATTATGCAAAACAAATTAATATAAGGGTGGGTTTTTTTCTTGTCCAAAGTATGAAATTAAAACAAATCTCGTATTAGGAAATACAAAGGCTAAGACGGTGGGAATAACCTCTTCTCTTTGAGTAGCAAGGGATTAGAGAGGTTAAGAGCTAATAAGAAGAATGCCTCATGGGGCTGACCTGGAGGCAGGTATATCTAATCCAGAAAAGCATTTTAATATGCAGTTTAATTAACTTAGTGTGTTATCTTCTTTCTTAAATTACTTGTGTGTTTTAGTGTATTTTATTTTTTTCTCTAACAGGAAAAGAACTATGATTTTTAGTTTTAAAGTGTTTTGCATCATATAGAGCAGACATCAAAGCAACTGGTTTGGCTTCTGTGGAAGTAAAAAGGGAACTTTGTACTTTTCCCATGCAAATCATTATTTCCTTTAATGTATCTGTGAGCAAAATGCCAGGGTTTATTCTGGTTAGTTCTGCTTTTTTTTTTCTGTTATGAAAACACCCACATATTGCTTATATGTCCTGATATTATGAATGATAAAACTTTGATGTGCATTAGTTTAAGCAAATACACCTTTAGTAGATGATCTGTTTTTCTAATCACATTTTGTATTTATGTATTTATTTATTGAACAAGGAGTTATAAAAAGTTGAGTTGTGTTATTTATGTGATTGGAAACAATTTGAGTGGGAGAATAATGTACAAAGTTCTGTTTTCTTTCCTTCCCTGTCTAAGTTGAATCTGCTTGTTGCAGTAGGACACTCATTCTACATTTAATTACAAGCAAAGATAATTAATGGTTGAAATGTATTTAATCTTTTGTGTGAACTGTTGAAATGAAACAGTTGACTAATTTCTTTTTTGACAGGTTATTAAGAAAATGGGGCAGTACTTGAAGATGAATATAACAGTACCAGAAGAATACATACAGGGATTTACACGAGCTAATAATACATTCCTGTATCAGTTAGTTTTTGATCCTGTCAACAGAAAATTAGTTCCTCTGAATGCATATGGAGATGATATTGATCCAGAAACACTAACTTATGCAGGACGGTATCCTTTGTGTTGAAACAGCAGAATGGGCAAATAAGGGTGAACTGATGTGGTGTCTTATAATTTTCATTGTATCTGTGGTGTACTTAAGATTTTCTATTGCCTCCCTGCTGTTGACTAAAGCCTAGCTTTTCTGCAGTCTTAAACTTTTGGGGGGGTTTCCTCTTTTCTCCTTTGCTCTGATTTTAGTCAGTTTTTAAAAAGCTGGGGGTAACTAAGTGACCTATCACTGATACATCATTTTAGTCAGAAGTTATTGATCTTCTTTTTCTCTTTAGAAGACAAATTCTTAAATACATTTTAAAGACAAACTGAGTGCTTTATGGCTGTTATGAATTTCTGCCTGTGTTGTATGTTATAATCTCTTCCAGTTTAATTCTTGCAATTTGTGTTCAACACATTCTCTAATTTAGCATTTCCTGTTTTACCAGATCCCTCTTCCTATACAGGAAGGTAGCATTTTGCCACATCTGTGCAACATAAACTTCAACATGGAAAAGTAGAAAAATGAAGAAAGAGAGGAGACTGTTGATGTAGTTACTAGCTTTATATGTTCAAGCCACCTAATCTCTGGCATTTCCAGAGATTAGGAAGGAGAAAGTTGCTGCCTCTCCTGCTGATAATTGAAGGATTTAATTTTGACTTTCATGATTTGCCAAGGACTGCAGATTTATTACAATTGCTGTTACATCAGATTGAGCCAGGAGTAGTACTATTAATACTTTTGGTTAATATTCTAGCTGTGCTTTTTAGCACAAAAATGGGAAAGTGGCTGTTCTAAATTTCATGTTATGGTTGTTGAAATATAATGTAATATTCAGATATTTTCCTTTACTATGATGGCAACAGACATGTTGGTGATGATACTGCTTTTCAAATTGCCATTGGCAATATTGATATCAGTACAATGGAACAAATTGATAATTACAACCCTGACACAGCACAGGTAACATCTTTGTTCTGAAGTTAGACATTAAGAACTTGATGTGAGTCTGAATGTTAATGGGAAAATCTGATTGAATGTTATCCACAAATGAATTGTAAGTGAAAGCTATTCTGGTATTACAGAAACTATGTGCTCCCACACACATAATTCTTACTCTTTTTAAAGGTAAAGTTTTATTTTTCATGGTATTTGATTTTAATATCTGTTTTACTTTCAGACATTTTAGGGAGTCCTTAAATCTATTTACAGTAGTAACTGATTTAAAGAGAAAATTCTCAGCAAGTCTTGGATTTCTTCCAAGAATAATCCAAAATTGTTTCCTGAATAGAAATAAAATTTAAACTTGAAATTTGTTCTGAGATGAGCAGGTAGTCACTTGTTCCATATTAAAATGGAGACATCAGGACATGATGAAAAGCATGAGAATTGTGGGAACAAAGAAAAAGGTTTATGTAGAGTATGTCACTAGATGTACAAATGTCAGTGTCCTTCCTTGTATGCTACATCAGGAAATCATATATAGAAGAGAAGATTATAAACCTATGTCTTGGTTTTTAATTGATTTTTTTGTAGCCCATGCAGCAGAGAAGTTGTGGCTGGAATGACCGACGTGATAATCACGTAAATAGCATTTGGAGCAGAGAATACAAGTTTGGCTCCACTGAAGATACTGCTCCTCCTAAAATGCATTTCCCAGAGAAACCAACAAACAA
>VYZQ01045782.1:0-12083 GCA_013400655.1 Mystacornis crossleyi | reverse complement strand
CCAGGAATGGGGCAGCCACAACTCTGCCTCCTTCTGAGGTGGCAGCTTTTTGCATTCTGTGTTAAAATGAAACCTAGAAATAATTTTAATATTTTAAAGAATTTTATTTATTACCTGAGACCAGCAAAGATTTCTAGCCAAAGCTGCTGCCTGGGGAGGGGAGGGTCAGATCTTTTCGGCAATGCCCCATTTTTGCTGATTTTTGGTGGATGTTATTTTCGGGCACTGGCTCCTCCTGGCAGCAATCCTGGATGCAATGCCACCCTGGTGTCTTCCATTATTTTAACTTTAGCTTCACCCCTCCCCTCCTCTGCGCCTCGATGTTTCCCCGAGAGGTACAGCTTGTCCCGGGACACAAACGCTGCTGAGCGAGGGCTGCTCCAGCTGCTGGCCAGGGGCAGGGAGACAAAAGATGTGAGAACTGGGACAGCCAAGAGCCTCCCTGCCCCAAAAAAGGGCCCTTGCCCTGGCAGGGGCTGAACCTGCCTCTTGCAAAGGAGAGGGGAGCTTCTGGACGTGGATGTGCTGCAGGAAAAGTCAAGGAGAGGAACTGTGGAATTCTGTCCTCAGAGCAACTCCCGAGCCCATTCCTGTGTTAGCATTGCCCACTCCCTCCTGGAGAAGGAGTGGGATCCCAAAATCGAGCGTATCCAACAGAAACTGCCTCTCTCTCGGCTTCAACAGACAGAAACATTGTTGAAACCAGACTTTTTTTGGCATTTACTGGCATTACTAAGAAAGAGTTGGCCAGGAAAGCTGGCAGAAGGAGATGAGTTGGAGAAGCTTTAAAGATTTTTTTTTTCCCTATAAAATGAATATCCAGAAGCTGTGTAAATGTATTTTTTTTTCAGTTTGAAAAGTGTATAGAAAGACAACATATACACATTTCTGACTGAAATATCATCTAAGCTGACTGTGCCCTCCAAATTCTCTTCCCTCAATTAAGAAGATGGGGAGAAAAAAAATAAGAACTGACAAAACAAAACAACACCTCAGGAAATCCCTAGAATGTTTATTCAGGAACAGAGCAGCCTGTTACAATCATTAGCTTGCAAAGGTATTTCTGTTATAGTTAGAGGATAAAGTGAATTTTAACCTTTTATTGCCAAGAGATGCCATGTTTTTAGTGGAGGAGCTGTTGAGGTGTGTAAATCCCTGTGAAAGAGTGAGTGGCATCTGTAAAAACCCCAACCGAAGCCCCAAAGCACACCCTGCAGAGAGAAACTAAAATCAATTTCAATGCCCACAGTTAAACGTAAAGTACTACATTTCATGCTTTATTGAGTTTCTATTTATTACTTAATTTCTGGTTGTAAAAGGCTTCAGTTGAAACAAAAAGATATTTTAAAATATTTGACTCTTTTTCCTTACGAGCTCAGTGCGGAATTGCCAAGTGCTGTGGGGTTTTGATTTTAAAGGGATAAAAGGGCTGGATTGGTGTAAAATGGGATCTGTGGGAGCCCTCCAGACAAGAGATATTTCCCAGGAACCCCAGAGGAGGGAGAAAGGAAAGGAAAATGCTGCTCCAGGGAGACCCAGAGTCAGGAGCCTGGGAACTCTGCATGTGGCAGGGGAAAATTCAGGATACGGATGGAAACAGTTGGCATTTTTAAGATGGAAACCTGAATTATTTGCTTTGTGCAGTCAAACATCTCCTGTTTTATTGTCCTGCCCCATCCCAACTATTAAATGGGAATAAAGCTTAACCCAGGCAATGGGGCATCAATTTGATTTTTGTAATGGCCTTTTCGGACTGAAAGTGTTATTTGTGTTCCTGCTCTGGCTGTGCAACCTTTAGGAATTTGCTGTTCCGGGGGAAAGAGGGATGTCTTGCACGTGTGGAAAAATCCCATATGTGATGATGGAACTAGGGAACAGATATTTGCAAGGTTTTGGGTCTCAAGGAATTAAAGAGGAGGAGTGTTTGCAGCACTGAGCATGAGGATTGTCACTGTTGCAAACTTGGAGGCAATTTGAAAACGTCTTGTAAATATTGTGAAGAACATTAACTGAGATTTTTATGGGGTATGATGAGCCTATAACTCAGTCCAAGTTTAGACAATCACCTTTCTTTGATGGAGATCAACAGGGACATGAAAACACTTCAGTTTAAGAAATATTTTGATTACTAATATTTTGGTCTATTAGATACCGCTCTTTTACATGGACATTTTTAATTCTTTCAATCATGAAATTTAATCACCAAGCACCAATTTATTGTGAGAATTGCATTTATCAGTATTATCCCACTTCCATAGATCTTTTATTAACTAATTTAAAAAGAAATCTGGACGTGTAGAATCAAAATCAGCTCTAATTTCAGAGCCTTCACGGAATTAGTATTTAGCAATTCCCTGAATCTGTGTGAGATGGAGACAATGACAGCTGGACTGGAGTAATTTCTTTTGTAGGAAGAATCACACTGCTGAATTTTCCTGTATTTCCATCAACGTAGAGGGTATATCAATATCTAGATATATCAATATATGTGCATATAGATCGATATACATCTCTATTGAGATCTACATCTGTACCTGTACAGCTGCTCTGTGTCCAGCCTTCTCTCAGGATTCAGCTCTTAAACCAGGTTTTGAATTTTTTTGGCAACACTGTGAGGAAAAAGCAGCTGAATAAGGCCACGGGGAGACCGGGCATTGAAATCAAATCATAAAATCCAGCAGTGGAGGGGGAAGAAGCACAGCACGGAGCCAAACTCTGATCAGTGCTCTGCTTTTCCAGGCTGGGTTATCAGGGAGGAATTTTGTTGAGGAGCAGAGGGTTTGTCAGCATGTCCTTGTGGTGGGCTCACCAATGCCATCAGCTTCATATATGGAGATGGAGTTCTAATTTTAGGACAAGGCAGTAGGGGGAAAAAAAAGCGTAATGTAAAAAAATAGAGACTATTCCAAGTGTGGGTATTATCTGTGCCATCACTACACAGCTTCAGGTTGCACAGGGATCAGCTGCTGCAGATATTTTGGCTGATGGGGGTGAAATAAATGCCTTGTGGAGCTCTCCACTATTGTGTACACTATTTCCTCTAATTCTGTTATTTTGAGGCAGGTAACAAAGGGAGACTTTGATATTTCTATGAAAAAAAAAAAAAGAAAGCATTTGAAAACTCTTCGCAGCCTTATTTACTAAACAATTTAGATAAAGAGCCCAGTCTCTGTTTGAAGGCTTCAAAGGCAACGTTGGCTTGTTTTTCCAGCAAAATCTTTATCTTTCTCAGTGAAAGAAAAATCAATACAACCCTGGTAACACAAAGCTGTGTCTTACCAAGGTATATTCCTTAAGCTCTGTTGGAATTCTGACACTGGCCATCACACTCAAGCCAAATTATTTGGAAATTCCATTACGTGCTTGTTTTTTTTCAGCAGCCACTGTGCCATTTTACGGTTTTGCCTTCTATATTGTTATATTATATACAAATCTTTCCTTGCCAGAGCAATGAGAGTTTCAAAAGTTCCTCATGAACACCAGTGAAGTTGTTTTCGTGCTCTGTCCTTTTGATGTGCTGGCTGGCACCTGAGCTAGTGAGAAATTTATTCAGCATAAAATAAAGTTGTAGCAATTTATTGCTGTCTTTACTTATCCCACAAAATCATTCCTCTGCATCCCTTGGAATGCACAAATTTGCTCCGTCAATTTTAGGGAGCTGTTTATGGATGCAGTGTCACCGTCACAGCCTTGCTGCAGGGAGAGGAAATAACTTGTATTTAGCCTCGGGGAAAGTTGGTGTGTTCAAGGTGTTCTTATCTGTGAATTTTGATTTGCAAACTACAATTTGATGGAGTTGTTTGGAGGGGGGGTGGTGCAGCTGCTATAACTCCTTTATCAAATACATCTTGAAATTTGGCTTTATTTAAAAACATCCTCAAGGTAAAAACAAGTGTCTGTTGTCTGAGGGGGATAATGCAGCATCCCTCAGCTCAGGAATCCCTTGGAATGAGTGCACACAGGGCATCTTTGCTCTTCCTAATGCTCTCCCTAAGTGTAACCGATTTATGCAGTGCTCCAATGTTATTTTCTTGTGCCCCTTGAGGAGCTGTCCGAGTTCCTCTCTGAAATTCTTCAGTCTTCTGGTGATCAAGACTTCTCATTCAGACTAGGATATGGCCCTAAAAAGCTCCTTCCCTCCCTCATCACCTCGGGAAACCAGCGCAGTGGGGGAACCCCTGCAGAGCCCTTCCCTATTTATATGTTGATGAGCCTGGAGGAAAATTTGCAGAAGTGCTGAAGGTACTTTTAAACCTGCCAGAAGGCTCTGCCTGGCTCCTGTGCTTCAAAGCCCTGTGGCAGCCCCGGCTGGGAACCACTTCCCACCTACAGGGACGCTCCTGAACCTTTCCAGGAGCCTTTTTCTTTTTATTCTGCCAACTTGTATGGCTTGGGAGTAAAAAAGCCACCAGTCTGGTGCAAAATGTCAATAATATGTTATTTATAACAACAAAGTTTTATACTCTGGTGGAGTTGAGTGTAATTTAAATAAACAATAACTGCAGCATTAAGGGTTGGTTCTTGTGTGTGTGTAAAGGAGTGGTAATTCAGTAGTTTAGGTGCATGTCTCAGTGAAAAGTTGGACTTCTTGCTGTCTGGAAAAACAAAAAGCAGTGTGGAATGGCTGAGGAGCAACCGTGGGGTGCAGGTTGTTCATTCCTTGGGAAGCGGTGGAGTCGCCATGCCAGGAGGGATTTAAAAGCTGGACGTGGCACTCAGGGATGTGGATCAGTGGTGGCCTTGGCAGTGCTGGATGAAGGGCTGGACTCCATGATCTGAGAAGTCTTTTCCACCCTAAATGATTCCATGGTCATAAGGGTCTTTTCCAGCTTAGATGTCCCAAGGTTCTCTGATTAATGGCGTGGGGGTTGGAGGCCTCAGCAGTGCAGGTGGGAGGCTCAGGATCAGACACGAGCATTGGCTCTCACAGGAGACTCAGCCCCGGGGGGACTGGAGGTGTTTCATAATTACTCCTCCTAGAATAATCACGGGGAAGGAAAACGGTCGTTAAAATAAATGAGAGAGATAACTCACCGGGGAGAACACGGCAAGGAGAGCCAGGAATGGCTGGAGAAACCAGGGCTGCGGTGAGGAGCAAGGACCTGGGACTGTCAGCGTGGAGAGGAGGAGGCCGAGCGGGGCCGTGATGGATCTTGCAGGGCCTGAGTGGCTGCAGGAAAACAAGAGGCAGTAATTAGTTTGTGTGTCACTGCTAGATGCGCTCCTGTCTAGCAGGGACAAGAGGAATGGCCTTACAAGGCGGCCAGGAAGAGCTCAGTAATAAAGATAATGAGGAGAGGATGTATTTACATGCATACCGTGAGGAAAGGAGGCTTAAAGGTCTCTGAGTGCGCTGGAGTTTCAGAAGAGGCAGAGGAAGAGCTGCTAATGGGAGTGGTGTTGTTGATCCTGACATGGGGCAGGAACCTCTGAGGTCCCCTAAGCCACATTTTCTGTGATTTGATGCAAAGTGGGGACCGGTCCTGCTGCTTCATGAAAACCTCCTTTGTGAACTTTGCCACCTCTGCGTTTCAAGGGATAAGATTCGTATTTTTCTGGATTTTTAAATACCTGAAGCTTCATAGGGAACACTTTTCTGCTGAGGGTGAAAACGGGTGCACCTCAGCTTTTCTTTTTGGAATTACTGGTTTTGTACAACTTGGAACCAGACTAAATAACACATAGACAACTAAAACATTAACTCCTTTCTCAGCTGGGTGAAGAGGAAGTTCTTTAGCAGAACTTCAGCCTTTTGTTCTGTTAAATTTTGGCTTTGATTCAAGGATAGACACTGAAATCAGAGAGGTGGATCAGGATGCTGTGGAGGTTGGGATATTTACCACTGGCAGAGGTTTGGTTTAGGGTGGAAGCTGTGGCTCTGAAAGGTCTCATCAGATTTCGTGTTGTGCTGCAGTCCTCGCTGACCTGTGCCAAGTCACTGGCTTCTGGTTTTGGGGATGGAAGCTAAAGCAGAGTAGGACTTGCACAAATAATGGAGTGAAAAGAGGGGGAAACACTGCAAATATGGGACTGAAGGGTCTGTTAGCAACTGAGAGCTGCCCAGGAGGGTGGATGAAGAGTCCTGCCTCAGGGAGGGATGCTCTCAGGGAAGGATCTTGGAAGGAGATCTGGTTCCATAAAGAACAACTAAAATAAAATTTTGAGCTTGTAACTCCACTTGCTGCTCATCTCAGCTGCAGCAGCCACTGCTGCTCTCCCCCATTATTCCCAAGCTCCTGTCAAGTCCATTTTCCCACAGTCCCTGGGGACATTTGACTCCAGCATCTGCTGGGCTGCAGAGTTCTGTTCCTGCTGGTTCCATCCTGCTGCTTTGCCCCATGGGGCTCAGGGTAGGAAATGGAGATGGTTCCCGAGCCTTCTGCAGGATTTTTCCCTCTTTCCCAGCCCTCTGCAGTCAGTTCAGAGCAGACTCAGGAATATTCCTGCTCATTTGCACTCTGAAGGTGAGAGCAGACTTTGCTTCATACTTTTATCACATGTTGCAAATGCCTTTGAGATGTTTCTTTCATTGTTATCTCAAAATTCTGGGCTCTATTGATTTTTGGTTTTTCTCTAAGGGGCTGAAAATTTCAGCACTAACCCTGAAACCAACTGAAATAATTGATTATCTGTTTTTACCTCCTCTTCAGTTATTTACCTCGTGCCCTTCGATGGAAAAAGCTGTCCTATTTCTCGATGATTTAGTGTAAAGCACATCTTTGCTGAGCTTTAATATCAATTTATATAACCTTGATCCAGGGGTTATTTTTTGAGAGCCACAGGTTTATCTAATATGTCATGGAAGAAGTTGTTCTAGAAATATTTTTTTATAGCTCATTCTTATTGAACATACGGGCAATGTGAAAAGAAACATATTTTCTATAAGCTCAGATAGCAATTGGAAACACTTAAATTATCTCCAAGACTAATTAGATGCCTAATGGTCTCTCTAACCAATTTAGATATCTTAAAATACATTTTATCACGAATAGGTATTTTTGTATACAGGGTTTTTTTGTGTGGATATTAATGGCAATGGCATTTTTATCTGTGTTTTGTCTTTGCCTTTGCGGCAAGAAATATACTGGTCATTAATACTTTAAACCTCTGGGTATCAGTCAGAACACCACATGTGTTTTTGTTCTAGGATGAGCTTTCTGAGATAAATTTACTGTGCTTTCCACACTCCTTTGTAATTTGTTTGCTCCAAGAATATCAGTGTATAGGTGGGGTATCTCTGGGCAAAGTCTCTTTCTAATTAAGCAGAAAAATGTGAGATGCTGCCCCCAGGTTTCAGTGTAATTTATTTTACTAGGAAATCTTTGGATCCTTCTTTCTCCTAGGGCACATTCCAGGATATAAAAATGATTCATGTGCCTTGGAAGTACAGCTTTGGGAAGTTTGTCAAGTTATCTTGAGTAGCCCAAGAGTGGGGTGAAATCGCCCTTTTCATTAGTTTAAAAAATATTAATATTTTATCTGCCTTTGTATAATTCATTCATCATCTTCAAGAGATCACCGGAGACAAATTGTGGTTTGAAAGAGTGGAAATGAGACCCCGACTCCTCACTCCTGCTCTGCATTCCAGTGTTTGGGATGCAGAAGGGAACTGGAATCCAGAAGCAGATCTGCGACTGCAATAACAAATTAGCACAGAAGATTTAATCTGAGCCACATAATAGGGAGAGATGTTGAGGAGAATGAAGCCTGAGCTCAGAGATTTTGGCACAGGC
The DNA here is from genome assembly GCA_013400655.1 of Mystacornis crossleyi. Classification (NCBI taxonomy): domain Eukaryota; kingdom Metazoa; phylum Chordata; class Aves; order Passeriformes; family Timaliidae; genus Mystacornis; species Mystacornis crossleyi. The sequence continues at coordinate 4,350 of VYZQ01045782.1, read as the reverse complement.
CTGGTGCAGTGGAACTGTTTGATGGGGGGGAGAGGGGGGCTCTGAAAGTGAAGAACAGCATATAAATTAAGCCAAATAAATTAAGTGATTCAAGCATTAATCTAGCCAACCCTCTGAGTTCATTCAGACAAGCAAAACATCTATCATTGCTTCTCTGGAGATTGTAGCATTGTCGAGAATTCAGTTTAGCCAGGACATTTAGACCAACCCTTGCATTCAGAAAAAAATCCTAATTTTCTCATTGTCTGAAACTGATTGTATCTGTTTGCCTTTCAGTAAGTTTCACTTAGTTGCAATTACTTTGGCTTCAAAATCTTGAAATCGAATGAATTAATGAAAATGGAAAATCAGAACTCTTTCCTAATTAAGAACTGAGCTTTTCAAGGAATATGAAAGGATTTAATTAAGAGAGAGATGTTTGGAGAGCATGAAATGTGGCTTGAAGGAGATACATGTGCATTCAATAGAACTCACTGAGCCCAGCCAGATTCGTATTGACAGGAAACAAAAAGCATCTGAAATCCTCTTTCAGTGATGGGATAATTTATGGGCTTTCTTGAAGCTCTCTTGAGTTGACTTTCAGTTCAAGGAAATGGGTGGCCACCTCTGTTTGTGTCTCAGTGGACGCAGTTCCTACTGAATTCCCCATTATTTCCTTCCTGGTGAGTTTGCTGAACCTCGGCAGTGGGATTTTGGGTTTGGTTTTCCGTGGCTGTGTAACCCTCCCGCATGGATGGGGAAAACCTCTGTCCTGGCACTGCTGCAGGTGACACTGAGGGGTGAAAGGGCTGGCTCAGATAGTTCACAGTGGACTTTATTTTGCATTATCCTTGAAATCCAGTCTTCCCGATCTGCTGCTCCCCAGCAGATTGTGCCACAACCCCCGTGTGACACCCGAGGCTCCTCTGCTTGTGCCCTCCCCAGCCGCTCCCACTGAGGGGAGCATTATCAGACAGGACCCGGAGGATGGGCCATTCCTTATCACTGGAAATTTAGGAGTAATCATCATCATCATTCTCCTCCCCCACAGCGCACAGCACGTCCTTGTTCCCCACAAGTGATGGCTGCAGTAATTACGTGCGTGGAAGGGGAGATGTTTCTGAGCAGGGTCGGGTTGGCTGCTCAGCTCCAGCTCTGGTATAAAACACGGGATGTGCGGGTGGGCAAATGCAGAGCTGCTAGCTGGGAACACTCAGGAAGCACGGCGGGACAAAGGGAGTAAGGTGCAGAAAATATAATTACACTGGGTAACGAGCTGATGAAGCCTTTGACATGGTCCATGCTTGACCTTGGCTTTTTGAGCACACGGGGAGAACGTGGTGTAATCAAACTTCTGGTAAAAGGCGGTCACAGCCCCCAGCGTCCTCACAGAGAGGAGGGATTTTACTTTCCCAGACAGGAACAACCCGAACGGGATCCACTCAATGTGCACGGCACGGTCCTGAAAGAAATCCACGTACATTTAAAACTGGCAAATATCAGCAGCTGCTCGCTGCCGTTATAATTACCCAAATTGCAGAGGACCGTCTGCAGCCAGTTCTGTTCCATAACTAAGGCTACCCAGCCCCAGTGCAATCGCTGCCTGCCTGCCTGCCAGCACTATTAAGCTGTGTTTTGTCACAATTTTTCCCAGCCCGGGCATGTTTGTTTTCTTTGCACAGCCTTGCACCGAGCGTTGTTTAAGCGGCACATAATGGATTCCAACCAAGGGGTGCTTTCTGCTCCCATCTGTTTGAGGGCACAGCGAGCACTTGTGATTCACACGTGCGGTGCAAATGCTGGGTAGTGGCGGGGGCTGTACTTGGAGCTGGTTCCAGGTGGTTTCATTCCTGGGCCAGCTTCTGGGTCGGTTTTGAGGCAGGGAAAAATGTCTGATGCCGGGCTTGAGGTGTTCAGGTGTTAAACATGGCTTTAACAGAGGGACCCATCTTGGTGCAGAGGTGAGAGCAAAGGCTGCCCAGGAGCAGGAGCTGCCATGAGCTTCTCAGATCTCTACGGCTGTGTGGGGTCCAGTTGCCTTTTCTGACTATAAGGTCACACAGGCACTCCCCCAGAAGCTCACAGGGAATTTCGTCTTTAACCTTTTAGGGCAGCATCCCTGGCAGTGTCCCAGGCCAGGTTGGACAGGGCTGGGAGCAACCTGGGATAGTGGAAGGTGTCCCTGCCCATGGCAGGGGGTGGGATTGGATGGGATTTAAGGTCCTTTTCAACCCAAATCCTTCCATGATTCAGTGAAAACAGTAGGGAAAAGAAATATAGGGGAGGATTCATTTTTTTTGCCGATTTTCAAACCAGGCTCTTCAACAAGTTTTTTGTTTTGATTTTTTTCCCCTGCAACTAAAAAGATCTTTATATTTCCAGATCTTTCAAAAACTCAAATCTGTTTTGGTGCCATCAGTCAACCTCCTGGCCACCCCCTCAGGGTGTCAGAGGACAGGCAGGGTCCGGCCTTTCCGGCCCGTTTAGGGAACGGGATGTGACAGCAAACACACCCTTCCATCAGGCTGGGATTCAAAACCTCTGCTGCTCTTGACCTGCTTCCAGGCTGAGATCCTACTGCTGGTCCTGCTGGGCTGGGTGGGAAGTCCTGCACTCCACGGAGTCACATCAGTACCTGGATGAGCAAATTTGGGGATCTTGGATGGATTTGTGGAAAGAGCTCTTGACAGAGATGGTGTGTTTGGGATGTACCACAGTAAATGAGGGCTGCCTAAAAGCACACGTATTTTATTATTATTTTTATTGCTTGTTCTTACTACAGAATCGAGTTTACACTTTGGTGCAGTCATTTCCGTTCAGTCAAAACCAGATGCTGTTGGATTTTCCTTTCTTCCTGCCTTTATGATCAGTCAATCCAAGGAATCCTCCATCCCCAGATGCAGAACAGACTCCTCACAGATCTCCAGGCACTCAGGGAAGGACAGTAAATACACACCAAAGGCTGCTTGGGGCTGCTTTGCATCCATGCTGCTGCAAAGATTCAGGGAAGGCTTCCATGCCTCCCCTGGCTGGTTTGTGTTCCAGCACTCATCCCTCTCCCAGCCCACATCCTGAGCTGGAGGATCCCAGATCTTGCTCCCCATCAGCTCTTTCAAAGCATTGGCAGCACCAGTTCCCCTTTTCATAATTCAAACAAACTCATGTTTGTTCTCAGAGCTTGTTTTTGAAAATCTTTCAAAGATTTTTTTGTTGCAAGGTTTGTCCTGGAAAGGGAATATTGATTTTGACCTATTTTTAACCGATATAGTTCAGAGGATAATTGGAGAGCTGCTGTAAAAACCAAGGCTGCCCTATTTGCACTGCTAAGATTTAATTAAAAAGAAAGAAAGAATTTATTTTACTATCTTTTTTATAAGTATAAAACTGAAAATTTCCTGCTAATCCCTTTCTAGGTGGTCAAATGCACCTAATTATATTTTAGTGAAACCTCAGTGCCTGATCATGAAAATATAGTGTAAAGGTTGAATTCAGGTTTTATGCGTGACTTTTTATTGATACTGAATAAATTCACAACATAACTCAGCCTGACAAGGTGCAGATTTCTTTCAAGCATCAAACCGGTTATTTTGGATTTGCTCCTGAAATATTTGCTCCTCGGTGTTATGACATTTTGAACATGTTTTAGCAAGGTTATCCTTTGATTTTTAAAAAAATGTAAATCAGGAATACTTCACAGAAAGGATGTAGCTAAGTTGTAAGCATGCTTTCCCTTTCCAGGAGCAGTCATCAGCTTTGTATTCCTGCGTGGAAAGCAGGAAATGGGGAGCCAGAGCTGTGTCATTTTATTGATTTGGGTCTGGCACAATGAACTTCTCGGTTTCCTCTTTCTTGAGTGTTGTTTGCTTGGATTTTTAACTCTGGGTGGGGACCCTGGGACACCAACGGTGAGCAAGGAGCTGGGAATTCAAACAGCTCTGTATGGAGATTTAGAGATTCACAGGACCTTCAGCAGATATTGCCAAACAACCTGATGGGCAGAGGCTGGCACTGCCACTGCTGTAGAGGCAGCACACAGAAATATTGGTATTTTTCGTTTTAACTGGAAGTGGTTTTAGCTTATGAAGAGAAGATTCCCAAATTGGGGTCGTTCCCAAGTGCTCCTAGTTTATCTGCATCCCATGAGCTCCATGGTGGGGTTTTCTGCCAGCTGGTCGAAGGTTTTCCTGCTCATTGCAGAGGGGCTGGACTGGATCATCTTTAAAGGCGCCTTCCAACTGAAACCATTCCATGATTCCTGTAAGGAAACCAGGGAAGGGGCAGAAAACTTGGTTTAGGACCTCATCTGCAGTGGGTTCTGCCACATCATGCAGGGCAGAAGATTTTAAAAAATAGATAAATTATATATATATA
>VYZQ01045781.1:2884-13512 GCA_013400655.1 Mystacornis crossleyi | reverse complement strand
TCTCCACTGACTGCTAAATAAATAATTTTCATTCTTTGCTCTAAGAATCCACACAACATCCCCTCACCTGTTTCTCACCTCTGTTATTTTCTTTACTCCCCAAACCTTCTTCGCATGCATTCCAGGAGATCTCTTTCCCTTATATCCATCTCAGAACTCACATACATTGCTGTTCTTAGGTATTGTTGTGGTTTGACCTTGGTTTGGTGACAGGTATGCACCAAAGCCTCTCTATCACTCCCCTCCTCATCTGGGCAGGGGAGAGAAAATACAATGAAGATAAGGACAGGGAGGTATAACTCACCAATGGGCAAAACAGATGACTTAGGGAAATCAATTGAATTTATTACCAGTAAAAATCAGGGCAGGATGATGAGAAGTGAAACAAATCCTAAAAACACCTTCTTCCCTCTATCTCCCTCTTTCCTGAGCTTAACTTTATTTCCAGTTCTCTACCTCCCCACCATCAACCTGTGGAGATGGGAATGGGGGTTACGGTCAGTTCATCACATGTTTTTTCTGCTGCTTCTTCCTCCTCGGGGAGGTAAGTCCTTCCCTTGCTACAGCGTGGGGTCCTCCACAAACTTCTTCAGTGTGAGTCCTTCCCATGGGCTGCAGTTGTTCATGAACTGTTCCAATGTGGGTTCCTTCCACAGGGTGAAGTCTTCAGGAACAGGCTGCTCCAGTGTGGGTCCCCCAGGACAACACATGTCCTACCAGCAAAGCTGCTCCAGCGTGAGCTCCTCTGTCCACGGATACACAGCTCCTGCCAGGAGCCTGATCCAGCATGGACTTCCTAAGGGGTCACAGCCTTGTTTCAGGCATCGACCTGCTCCAGTGTTGATCTCTGCTTTCCCATGGATCTTCATGTGCTGCAGGTGTACAATCTGCCTCACCATGGTCTTCACCTTGGGCTCAGGGGAATCCCATTTCTGGTACCTGGGCCGCCTCCTCCATGCCCTTCTTCCCTTACCTTGATGTCTGCAGGGTTTTCCTCCCCCACGTTCTCAATCGTCTCTTCTCTGGCCACAATTACTTTCGCACAGTAACTTTTTTTTCTTTCTTAAATATGTTATTGCAGAGGTGTTACCAGCACTGCTGATGGACTCAGCCTTGGTCAGTAGTGGGTTTGTCTTGGATCCAGCTCTGTCCTGCATAGGGGAAGCTTCTCAGAGAAGCCACATTTGTAGTCCCCCTGCTACCAGAACCCTGCCCCGCATTTCATACAGGTATACACAGGCATATCTCCTGTCTTGATTCTCTTCTTCTATACTTCTTGACAGCAAAAGGTTTATAATGAAAGAGCACTCACAATAAAGTTTTAAGAAAAGCTTTAACATCATCTTCCTGAATCTAACATTTTTTTTTGCATATCCTTGTGGAGATGTTCTCTTGTTTATTTTATTCTTCTTATTATTCTGTACTGGTGGATGCTAATGATCATATTAAACATTTTCAAGTGGCCCCACTTTTAGAATTTCATGTTTCAGTGTTGTGGCAAGACAACCCATAATTTCAGGGCTGTTATCCTGACCTAACATAAGAACACTCCCCCATGATTTTGCTTTGGGCAAGGAAATCTAGATAATGAAAATATGGGCAGTTACGTTCATATCACAATAAACACCTTAAATTGCTGTCATAAGAGTGTAATAATTACACTGTCTGAAAATACTACTGCCTGCTTTCACACAATTAAGAACCTTTTCTATCTTTCTCATAGAGCTGCTTCTACTTGTGTAGCAAATACAGAGATTTAAAAAAATTAGATTCATTATAAACAGACTCAAATCAGAATTAAGTAGGGTTTCCAGAAAGACTGACTTAAACTGGATTCATACCTTCTATAATTTTAAACTTTTCATTGATTTTCAATAAAATTTCAATTCTTCAGTTTACACTTTGAATTGCATTAACTATTCCAGCTTGAGTCTGAATTTGTTTGTGGACAATTTTAATATTTTGTCAGTTGCATTGTGTGAGGCTCTACTGTTGAATGCCATCACTGAACAGCCACTATAATTCACCTATTTAAATTTTGCCTGAAAAATATCTGACAGGATTGCTGTTACTCATTTTCTATTTGAAATCAATTTAGTATATATGACATTCTTATGCCCATTGAAAAAAACAAACAAAAAAAACTACTTCACCTATTGTGGTATTTCAGGTCTTTCTGATTTTTTTTTTTTTTAACTTTATGGACAAATACCGGTCTTTCTTTTCCTTGAATAATCCCAGAATAAGTGGCAGAGGTTTACCAACAGTAATGTCTCTTAAGTAAGGTGTAGTAAGTTGAAACTGAGTTGATGGATAAGTTCCTAAGCCAGTGACACTTTTGCGATTTGCATATTTAAGTAGTGTGCTGGGGAGGAAATGTCTTCTTCTTTGTTCTTTGTTCCTGCTTCCAGGGCTGGGGGAGGCTCTGGGCCCCGGCCAGGCCCTTTCCCTCCTTCCCCCCTTCCTTTCTCCCCGCTCAGTGGCACAGACCGCCCGGGTCGCTGCTGGGGAGCCACTGTGGAGCCGCGGGCAGCTAAAACAGCCATGGCCTGCCGCACAGCTGAAACCACCCGGCGCGGCTTCTGGGGCCTGGCCGGTCCCCGCTTCTCCTCCGCAGGGCTGGTGCAGCCTGCGCAAACCCAGCGGGCATCGCCGGAGCTCTCTGCAGCCAGCACAGCTCGCGCCGAACTGAAGAAGACACCATGCAGCCAGCAGCATAAAAGGAGTGAAGTTTTCTCTAATGTAAAGCCCAAACAAGATCAGTTCCTTAACATGGCAACTCTATGGTCAGGAAGAAAGAGAAGGATGGGACCATGTGGGACGAAGCTGAAAATGGTGGCAGAAAAAAGGGCGGAGGTGCTTTGGCACGTAACTTAAAAATGCTTCCTGCAAGCCATGGTAAAAACTGTAATATCATGAACTGTTTTGCCTCTTTAATTCATTTAAAGTACACTGGGATATGAAGAAGCCATGCCTGTGAAAATAAATGCCTATGCCAGGTTATGTAGCTGTAAAGAGACTTTTAGAGATTTTGAAGCAGAGAGACTTTGTTTTCAGGCTAGAGTAATTCATCTTTAAAAAGACTAATAGCCCTATGTGGTAGCCCATGACTAGCAGTGTGAAGGGACTGTGAGATTTTCATGGGAGAGATACTTGTTTTCCACCTCAAGAAATTGTGTTTACTGGGCAGATTGCTGAGGTGTGAAGAATTCCACAGCAGAAGAAACACTTTTCCTTAAGCATAAGAAAGAAACTTTTAAAAACTGTAACACTGACCAAATACCATGTTTTGTTATCCTTTGTGCAAGGATAGAAGAAAGGGAAAGAAGAAAGGGGAGTTTGCTTTAATTTCTTATTATTTCTTTCTCTTTCTTTTAATTATGTTAACAATAAACTTTCTTTATACTGCAGCTGTTTAATCCTGAATCTGTTTTTCCTTGTAGTTTTCCTGTTTTCCTCAATAATCTTTAATTTTCCCCTTATGCAAATAAATTCTGTGTGCTTGGTGTTTAAACCTGCGTCAGTCAACCCACGACATAAGGAAAGTTTCCTATGGAGTCCTCTAACCAAACAGTGTTAAATATTCTGGTGTCCTGTTTCCCCTTTCATTTTTTAACTGTGAATGAAGTAAGGGTGGTCATAATCCTTGAGATGTAATGAAGTCAGAACTCCTGACCAGCCCTTTAAGATTTTTATGTTGGCATAGCTTTGTAAGCAACTCTGTGGCCACTTTGGGCATGCTCAGTGATTTCCAAGCATGTTGTAATGTGCTTCAGTATCATTGATGAGGACAGCATAGAAAAAGTACTGAAGTTTAAACATGAATGTATTTGCCAGAGTCACTAGACAACCTAAAAATGAGTTTAATTTATTTTTCAGAGGGGACCTTGATTAATTAGATCTTGTTGGGAAATACCTGCTGGGAAATAAAGTCTTTTGGGTGTATAGAAAAAATTTTTTCTGGGCGGTAGTGAGTGAGATGTCTGAAGTGTTTCTTATCAGATGGAAAATGGGTTCCTTGTACTATACTTCTGTTCTGATCACACAGTTTATTCCAGACTCAGCCACTCCCTAATTTTCCCAAACATATTCCCAGCACAGTGCACAAGTTACAGTAACTATGACCCAATCTTAGGTCACAATTCTTATTTATTATTGATATACCGATAAAAATGTGCTATCTGCTTAACAGTCTGTAAATCAGGGCTTATGCTTTAGGGATTTTATAGTCTCGTCTATAGCTACTTTTTGCAGGGAAGTGCAGGAAAGGCTCTGCAAGTTTTTTCTCAGCTCGTGTTTCTAAGCGAAGTACAGTGTCATTCTTTGGTTGCCTGGTGGGTAACCTAAGGCATGTTGTCTGATGCCAGTACTCAGAGCTAATGGTAGAGATTGCCTGGAAGGTGGGTACGATCCCAAAAAGGGCCGAGTGGCAGAATCAGACTCTGCCTTTCATTTGCTAAGCTGATCTGCATTATTGGTCCCAGACAAGAAGGGGAGAGTACATTGAAGTAAAATCTGTTGAAAGGAAACAGAAAAAGTAATTCCTTTTAAAAACACTGCATTGCTGTTTTAGCATTTTATAATCCATTAATGAATTAGCTGAGTCATACAGACAATCAGTTACGCTAAGTACATTTATTAGAAGCTACCACACCTAAACTAATCACTTTGATGGCTTTACCATAATTTAAAACCAAGAATTAAAGCAAAATACATTAAAACCATCTATCATGCTGCTTAATCAATCACACTTTGGAGCTCCATGGCATACCAATTCATGCATTTGGGGCACTACTAAAAATTAATTGCAAGAGAGAGAGTGCATGTTATAAATGCAGCCTTTAGTGTATTTGCCAAAGTAATAACTGTAATGGAGATCAGAAGATTGGACATTGCTTTAAAAAGTTGATGTCTATTTACTCTAACTTAATTTGAATGAAATGTTGAGTGACTTAATGGTTATAACATACTCCATAAATAAAAAAGGAATGAAACGTAATTTATCTCCCAGAAATTGCTCAGCAATTTGCAGAATTTATAATTATCATAGGGTTAGAAGGTTAAAAAAAATAGACTTAAGTAGTCATAAATACAAAAAGCAGTGAAAAAATTGATTTAGCTAATTTTGAAAAGTTGATTTAAACTCAAAAAAAAAAGTCCACATGGTACATTCATAACTTTTCAAAAACTGGTACAGAGAAAAAAAATTTAAAAGCAGAACTCTTGAAAGTTCTTAATTACTTCAGTCCTCTTCAGAAGGACTTATACTGAAGAAAAGAAATCATAGCCATTTTAAGCAAATTGTTTATTAAATTTAAATGGGGAAAAAATGGAGGAAAAAATTGTGAGCATGAAATACAAATGCTTGATGCAGCACAGCAGTTGCAAATGAATGAGTCATCGACAGAGAGCAATCTATGTGCCACAAAGATGGTGAAAAATTAAGAAATGTACCAACATTTAACTTGGAAGAACTAAGGGAGCCATTACATTGGATAATTTAAATTCAGCAATTTTTCTGCCGGAAATCTTTACAACATAATGTCTGTGCTGTATCATGCCTTACAAAAAATAGAATCTGAAGTTGTGTCTCAAAAATATCTTACTTTTACTACTTATTTCTGATAACATGAAAGTTTCCAAAAAGGAATTTTGAACTTAGATCAAAATCCACCTAATGATTACTAGATTTTTGATTAATTTCATTTGCCACCTCTGTAACTTTGTATCATTCTATTTGTTTCCCTAGCTTTTATGATTTTTGTGGTAAACACTTCTCTCTGCTTTCCATTATTATTTGTTCCCTTCAACAGTCTTAAATGGGTCAGAGCTAAGTAATTTCTGTGCAGTTCTACTTTAAAAATCGGTTTTAGTACAAATATGTATACGTGGATATGCATAAATGTAAACCACGCTCCAGAATGTCTGTTACTTGTGTAACCGGACTACTTTTTGGTCATCAAGCAAACATCCGGGTGTTTACATGATGTAAACTCACTGGATAATTTGGTCTTTCTGTGACAATTTGAGGTAGGCTAGCTGTGAAAATAAAACTGAAAGTTTTAATGGAATTTTTTTGACATGAATTTACCTATTTAAACTGACCTTTATTAGACCTGTGCTACAATGACACAGTGTGTTCCTTCCTTGCAGTTACTTTTGTGGACATTTTAGATAAACTCCCAGAAGCTGTGTTTCCATGGTGATTGAATATTGCTTCAAAGACAATAATACTTAAAGTTTTCTAAAATCCATTGCATTTTATTTGAAGTGCTCTAAAACACAGTAAAAATGTAGAGACATGAAAGATACAGACATGATGCATGGGCACCTGCTTGCTCTTTGTCTGGTTTATTCCAGGGAGCAAGAGGCGATAGAGGAAGGTTGAACACTGAGGAAGTGTTTCAACCTGTGATGTTTTCTCTGCTGTATCAAAGATTCAGTGGGCACACCCCCAGCACTGTTCTTCATATCCAAAAGAAGAGGTGGGTCTGCTGCTTTTCATTTGCCTCCCCACATGTGCTGCTTTGGGGTGATGCGTTTTATCAGCACCAGTTCTGGGCAGGGGGCTATCAGCCAAGTGATGTTGAACCTGATTTTTTTATGGACATTCTATAATGACTCTGTTTCAGGTTAGAGAAAAATCTGACTTAAAATATTCATATTTCTGTTGATACGAAGGATCAATTAAAACCCTGGTGCTGTGTGTGTCTTGACAGCTAGCCTACGTTGTGCACAGATTGCTGTGTTAATTATAAGTTAGCTGGTGTTCTACACAGGCTGTGTGCTTGCACTTCTGAAGTACAGGGCTGCTTTTTTCCCATACTGAATTCCAAATGATATATTAATAAAGAGGTGTTGCAAGAATGGCAAAAAAAATTTATAAATAAATGATGTAACTTGAGCTGGTGCCATTTCTGTCCCAAAAATCTGTTAGTTTGATCCATACCTGTATTAGCTGTGATAATCAGCTTCTATTGTCCTTAACCTCTTTTGAGGAGTGCCCCAATTTTTATATTTTAATTCCTCACAAGAGAGAGCTTTACATAAACCCTCAGCAATAAATGGTAAGAGTATAAGTAGGTTTGTCTTATTTGTACTCTGTCTTGATCTTTTTGCGGTGGTAAAAGGTTGAGTGAAAGCATTTTGCACTTAAGTGTGTATTGCTATGCTACTGTAGTGTATCACTGAGTGTTGTTAGGGAATGGTACTTTAAACTGATGAGCTGCAGGGGAGGTGTCATGCTTGTTTAAATGTTTGATATTTTGAAAAATAAATTCAGCTTTCTGCTTAGGAGATGATTTTGATACCTTTTTCACAGCCTTCCTTCCCTCCCTATTCCTCATTTTTTATAGTAAAGAAGAAGTTTTATTCTCCCATATTTGAATTACTCTGTGTGTTCACACACATCTTTTGGCAATCTTTTATCCAATCAATATTTTGGATAAAGATTGATGGAAATGCACACTGGAGAGCAGTTTAATTTTTGTTCTCTAACTAGAAACACATTTGAACCGAGTCATGTCAATTGGCTGCACCTGAGCCCAGAAACAATGCAACAAACACAGACAAAAGGGTGAAATATTTTAAGTTTAAAAGATCCATGAAATGAAAGACAACCCACCCTAAAAGTGGAAATAATGATATTTCCTGAACTTAAAGTGGATCACCACAGCTGCAGCAAGCACTCTAGGACTTGTGTGGGCTTTCTGGAAGAGCTGGCTGAGCTACTCCTCTAAGTTTGGAAAAAAGAACAGTGCATAACTGGAATCAAATTTGAAAACTGATTTTGTTGAAAAATACTGACATAAAGAGAGGATTTTCTGTCACTAACCATTGAACAGTTGGTAATCTTGATCACTGTAGCATGGTTTAATGCATTTCTTAAGGGCAAAAATGACCTCTCTTCTGCTTTCTTGAGCAAGCTGCCATTTTAATTGCCTCTTTCAGCCCTCCAACTTTTTTCTTGCTTAATCTCTGTCCATGATTTTAATCAGCCATCTGTCACCAGAGGTGCTTTACCCCATGTTGTATCTATGAACCTTATTGTAACTGAAGAGGAGACAAGACCAAAAAAAAGCATCTGAAATAAAAAGTAATGAAAGAACAGTGAAACAAAAATACATACATCTCTGTAGGATACCCAAATAGGTTTATTTTGTAGAAATCAGTTGTTTGTTGAGGATTGAACTTAGCTGCTGAAATTCTTCATAGTCAACATTCATTTCTGCTTTTATAAAACGTAGAGGAAGACATAATGGTTGTAAACAAATCTATTTTAAGTGGATGGGGATTTGTGCAACCAAGAGGGTTGAATCCTTTAGAATCCAGCATTTGAGAATATTTTAGCAGAAGATTCAGAGCCGGAGTGTGTTTGTATTTATGAGTGCACTTAGAGTAATGAAAGGAAATATTTTCCACGGCCTGCTAAGAGTGGCACTCAACATTTCACACTGTTTAGTTTATACAGGGGAAGCTCTAGTATGTCATGTACTATTGTGTGCTACAATTTCTGGCAAGTGCTGGCATAGCTATAAGGGCTATTGCTGCATCCAGTCATGTCCTAACTGCAGCACAGTCTTAGCGCTTCCAGGCATTACTGTTTTCTAAGTTAAAATCTAATTTGCAAACAGGAGAATGATGCAATATAGAAATACATACTCTATGGAATAGTAGCTGGTAAGGTTAGTGTATCTGTTTATGAGGTGCTAGAGGTTTTAAAATTATTTTTTTTTTCCAATGGAAAAATCCAAAGAGGAAAAGGAAAAATATCATTTTAATTGTTTTATTCCTTTTTCAGATATGCATTTTTAACTTCAAAAAAATTCTAAAGACAGAATAGTATAAATACTGGACATTTTTTCCTCTCTTGATAATCCAAAGACTAAAGTACTGTGATGAAAATCTCACTTGCTGATTCAGTAAATGTTTATTACAGATATTAAAAATTACATATATATGAGATCTAAATGCAGGCTTTACTCAACAGGACTGCTGCCAAACAACGCAAAATACGTCTGTTGAACTAAAGAGAGAAATTGTTGTTTCATTTTTAACAAAATAAAGACGGATTTTTTTTTTTTAAATCTATCTGAAGTCAAATAATAGTGATAATAAGTTTCTTGATCTGAAGGTAAACTGATTGGTTACATTAGCACAGGATTAAATTACTCTGACGTATGCAATAATGAGGTTTATGTAATAGATATTTGTTACATAAATTCCAAGATACTTTTGATTTAGGACTAAAGACAGAATCATCAGCTTAAGTTGTCCAGGTCTGGGGTGACAGATCAATGTAATTAATCTTTGTGGTGATTGTCTCAGAGGATAGAGCCTGAAAATGTTCCTGGATCCACCAGGTAAAGATAATGAGGAGTGTCTGGGAAATAACCAACTGCAGAAACAAATTCTGCAGAAGCTGACAAAGCACAGAATAGCTTAGAGTAGATCATTGTACATCTGCCAAGCGATGGACTGATATGAGAGCAGACTTAACTAATTAGTAAAGCCTTCATCCTTCCCATCTGGAGATTTAACTCTGGTGTGTGCACCACAGGGTGGTCTTTATTAATCATGAATTGAACAAAGATGCCTGTGACTCCTAGGCAACATTTTTACGAGCTGAGCCAACACAGTTTGCTTTGGCTAAAGAGAATCAGTGCCATACAGTGATTCAGGGTTGTTTTTGGCTATTCTACATATGCTGAATTAAGANGCTGAATTAAGAAAAAAATGAGAAAATGCGAACTCGAAAGTCATAGTTTTCAGAGCCATAGGATATATACTTCATATTGCAAGACATATATACTTTAGATCTGGTTTTAAAAACCCGTTTCTGTAGTGGCTAAGTGGTTCCAAGTGGCTCCTCCATCAATGGTTATTTTAGTGTCTGCACCCAAAACTGTGGCCCCGAGGGCTTCTCTTTCCAGTTAGTTGCTAGGTAGTGTGCAGGTAACAGTTTCAGTGCAGAGCTCATTAGAACTGAGGTGCAATTTTTTCTAGACATGTCAAGAAACAACTCCATTTTGTCAAGGTTAAACATCTCTTTCACACCTAACCTGACCTGAAATAAAAACCAAAACATTTTCTGCATGGGGCCCAGCAGGTGGTGGTCCCACAAAGCACAGCTACAGGAAGATGGTTATCTTACTTCTTATCAAGCAAGTCAGAGAGAGGTATAGAAGACTAAATTTCTTTTTCTGATGGGGACTCAAACCCAACTCTTTCATCTGCAGAGTGACATTTACTGTCAAGTGCTGAAACATTCATCATGCCAAGAGAAAGAGTAAGACAAAATGCTGAAAAGGTACACTTGATGAAAAAAAGCTTAGGCTTTAGGCCTTGCAAGATATTTGTGTAATTTATGGATGGGGGGTTTGCATTGATATACTACTCAAGCATTAATTAGAATATAAAAAATATTTGAAGAGGGACTGACAATCACAACTCATAAATCTTCAATTTTTTTTTCTTTTTTTTAATAAAACACTTTGACATGCCCCCTTAGACAGCCTAGGTCATTAGAGCAGTCTTTATCAAGATGACATGTTTGAGTCTGGAGGGTAGGAAGAGATTCATGATTACTTCCACAAATGTTAGAGGTACCACAAAACAATGGTGGTATG
>VYZQ01045779.1:61768-75314 GCA_013400655.1 Mystacornis crossleyi | reverse complement strand
CCGCCCCCGGCCCTCACCTGCTGCCCGGGCGGGCGGGGGCGGCGCTGCCCGGGAACTCGCGCGGGAGGAAGGGAGCGGAGCGAGGGCGGGAGCGGGGCCGCCAGAGCCGCGGCTCCTCCTCCTCCTGCGCCCCGGACCCCGCGGGCTGGGCGAGGAGCGGCAGCGGAGGGGCCCCATGCGGCGGCCGGGACGGCGCTCTCCGCCGCCCGGCCCCAGCACCACCAGCAGCCCCTGCCGCCGCCGATGACCTGGACCAGCAGCATGAGCAGCGGGTACAGCAGCCTGGAGGAGGAAGAGTCCGAGGAGTTCTTCTTCACCGCGCGCACCTCCTTCTTCAGGAGGCCGCCGGGCAAGAGCCGCGCCGCCCCACAAGTAAGTGCCGTGCGCCGGGCAAGAGGGGCGGCTGTGCCCCGCGGGGCAGCTGCTGCCGGGCCGGGCCAGGCCGGGCCGGCTCCCTCCGGCTCGGCCTCCACGTGTCCGCCGCCCCCTCCCCCACGGGGAAGGACCCGCGGAACCGCCCGGGCGCCGGGACGGAGCGGGGAGGAGGCGGCCGGCAAGGGCTTCCCTCGGCAGGGTCACCGGAGGAGCCCCCGCCGGCATGCCCCGCTCGGCAGCCTTGCTGAGGGACCCCCATTGCCCGGCGGGCAGCGGATGTGACCAGAAATCGCTTGTTTGTGCGGAGAGTAACCGCACTGTCGGCCCCGCTGCCGCCTCTGCGGGGCACGGCGGGGTCTGCCTCCTCGCTCTTTCGGAGCTCAGTCCGAGGTGGATGACAGCCTCTTCACCTGGTTTGTTGGCAGACAAAAGGCCCTCTGAAGTGTTCAAGTGGCTTGGTTTAAGGATTCAGGCTCAGGCATGTGGGGCTTTGAAGTGAAGAACTGATTAAAAACAAAGCAAAAACCCCGAACCAACCCCTTGTGTGGGCAGCGTTGAAATTTTAGTGGAGGACCTGCCCGACCCAGAGCAGTCATTAAACCATAAAGGGTAAACGTCACAGTTTCCCCCCCCCCCTCCTTTCTCTCTTCCCAGTGCACAGGATCTCATTGTAGAGATGGCTGGGTATAAGCTAGCGAACCTGTTTTATTTGTGCTAGTTCTTCTTCACCTGCTCCCATCAGCACCAGTGCCTTCCTTCTGTTCAGTATCTGGTTCTTCTACAAACTCTTAGTAGTTTTCCCCACGGGATTTCAGTGTTAGTATACTTCTGCTGTGGGGACCTGGTTATAAACTTGCTTTTCAAAGCCTGGATACCTCAGCTGTCCTCTCGTCCACCTGTGGCACTTGTCAAAAAACATCGTTTGTTTCCCACAGCCATTCCTGTAGGCTGTTCTGCTGCAGAAAGCCAATCTTGGTTTCTGTTTCTCTGAGGTTATGTTCCATTTGTGATTTGCTTAAAACTGAAACCCTCCAGCTGCCCCTCAGGAAACTCCTGCTCCCGTTTGAGGAAGTGCAAGAGCTCTCTTGAGCTTTAACTTCCTCTGCAAAGTTTGGCAGGGAGCCTGGGCACACCCTCTCCCTACACCTGAACTTGGGCACTTGGAGCAAGTAGGCTGGGACCAGCTGAATATCAGGTCATGGCTGCTTCTCCAGAGTACTTCTCTTAACACCTCTCCTCAGCAGTTGTTTTTGTCTCATCCATTTTGAGTTTCAGCCTCCCTAACCTCAGGTATACTCTGGAAGCTGCTGAGTGCTGTGGAGTGTCCTTGAACTTCATGTGCTAACCCATTTGGCCAGCACTGGCTGCCACCTGGCCCTACAGAGGAGGGTCCTGGTGTGACAGTACTGTGTGAATAGATACTTAACTACTGTCTGCCTCTGTGTAGCTGCTGTATGGTGACATGTGAGAAGGACCATGTCTTGATTCAGATCCTAAAAACATACATGTCTTTCTAATGCTGTTGTATGAGTTGTGTTGCTAAATATTAGCTGTATAAGTGGTAAATTGTGCAAATGTGTAAATTGGTGTGTGTGTGATGTTAACGTTTCCAAGTAAGGGGAACTGGAAAAAAACTCAAAAAATCCCATAACTAAAATTTGGTATTCTTCTCTAGTAATGTTTCCCAAAAGAATACTGCAGTAGGGTGTTGCAGGGTACATACTTAAGTATGTATTTACTAGGCTGGAACAAATTAATCTGTATTGCTGACTCTGCAGGATCAGAAATACTCAGCTAATGTTTCTAGTCATAAAGTTATTACCAGTTGCTCTCAACTGCTGATTTATAGAGAACAGAAAAAAAAATCTCCAAACAATGCTGAATGTAGATTTCAACAGTCATGTGGCCAGTAAGAGTGAGTTTCCCCTTCCAGCAATAACAGTCATAATAAGCCTCTTTGTAGGGATGAGGATGCTACTTTTGGTTTGTATTTGAGGTTTAGTCAAAAAATGCATACTATGTCCCCTTGAGCGAAGAGAAAAGAGGGGAGCTGATAGTTATTGTTTCTGTGTCTTTCTCAACTACACAAATATTAAGTTTTGCAGTGTGAGTTTCTCTTCTTGTAGAAGACTTTAAATGCTGGCAGTTACATTTATCCTTCTGTCTTAGCTCCCTCTGCCCTCTTTCTTGCAGGGAAGAAATGGTTTAGAGCATTTGGCTTGCAGCTGTGCCTGCAGAACGACTCAGTACTAGTGTTTAGCCTTGTTTTGTTGGGATTTCCAAAGAAAAGAAAGAAAAAAGGAAATTCACTAGCTTAAGTAGTGCATTTTTGTCTTTGTTTTACTGGGCAAGGATGGGCTTAAATACATCAAATTCTGCAACTGAGACAGGATTAATGAATTCACAGCAATTCTGGTGTAAAAAATTTGCGATAGTACCTTTGGTTTTTGCCTAGGATGCCTGATCTCTAGAGTGGTTAGTGATTTAGACAACTTTTCCTCTCTCTGTACCACTTCTAAAAAAATTGCAGCATAAAACCATTGCAGCATATAATAGGCTGTATGGTGTTTTGGGGTTGAGTAGTAGTCTCAAAGTTACTGCTTAAGCAAAAAATTCGTCAGTCTGAGGGGCAGTGTTAATAAAAATGCAGGTTGCTTTATGCTGTGTTGTTGCTCCTGAAAGCTCAGCTTTATTTAAGGTTTCTTATCATCCATGTCTCTTTTAAAATTTAAGTGTCAGAAACTAGATTAAGCTTGGTGTGGCCCTGTCTCATGTTTGCAATGAGTCATTTAATAAACAAAAAAGGCAGAACTGTAAATGTTTTGGCCTGCCAGTGTGACTGCTCATGTGAGGTAAAGTTATCCATGTACATAGGTTTTTGCACGATCACACCGGTGCTTCTGTATGATCAAGCCTTTGGAATTTGTCCATTCCCTGTCAAAAAAATACAAAAATAAGGTGTTTGGCAAACTTTTGAAAGCAGACCACTTTCTCTCCCTGTTTCCTCCCACCCACCCCCATCCTTCAGGAAAATTGAAAACAGTCATGCCTGCTGCTGCAAGCCCCACCATATGCTGGAGGGATGTGCATCTTCCTGTGTATGTTTTCTGCGCTTTCCTTCCACACACCAGTTCCCTGAATTAGCCCACTTTGAGCAGAGTCGATGTAAATCCTTGCAATACTTTTCCTTTCTTAGGGGTCTTGATGGACTGTGGTCTTTCAAGCATTGTAGGTGGTTAGTTCCAAGCCATTCTGAGCTCATGTCTTCTATCAGGATGACTGCAAAAACCTGAGGACATCCCTGTATTTGGTTCGGCCTACTCTGTGTTTGAGGGCCCCTTCCACTGTAACTGTAAGGGTTAGAAACATGAGAAGAGGCTGTGGTCAAGATCTCTCTCTGTCCTTACGTGTGAAGAATCTGTGGGAGAGGACACCACTGTGCTTTGGGAAACCTTGCTTTGGAAGCTGGCAATGCTATGAAGGTCACGGATCCCAGCTGCTAGAAGAGGGCCAGTCCTACGGGTTCTGTTCAGCATCTGAATCGAGAATAGTTTGCACACAAAATGTGAGAGAGTTCTGGTTGATGTCTCATACAAAATGGCTTGGATAGCAAGTTTGACGTGTGGATGCTGCTCTGTTCTTTGGAAAAAAACCCCAAAATGCTGCTGTGTGCTCCGTTTTTCTACCATTTCACGCAGGGCTCTGTAAAAGTGTTTGCAAGAAAAATGCAGTCTCTTCTGTTGGCAGTTTCCAAAAATGCACGTGTTCCTTCTGCACCCAACAATGTCCTCACTGCCTCACTGTCAACACTGGTCCTTCCCTGTCTGAGGTCTGATTTCTCCCTCTCTCTTCCCCTTACTCATCTTCGTCTTCACAGCTTGCAGACCCGCTAGGTTCCTTCCCCTGCACCCTCACCCAGTGCCCCCTGCCATGACATTGGCTTTGTGGCTGTCTTTTCTGCCTGTCAGTGGGATTTGCAGGTGTGGTAAAGGAAATTCATTAAAAAGCTGGAAATGAAAAGCAGATAGATAAGAGCAGAGGAGGTGTAAAGAGGAAAGGCAAAAGGCAGAGGGTGACAGTCTCATCCCTAACTAGTCCTGTTGAGATAACCAGCAATCTCTCATTTCACTGTTGGAAGAGGTTTGATGGGAAAGGTGTAGCAGCTGTTTGTTTGTTTGTTTTTTTTTAAGGGGTGAGCTGGTGAAAATGGGAGGAAGTAGGACAAATTTCTGGGCACAGACACCTTTTTTTAGCTTTCTTCCACATGAATTTGCACAGTAGGTTGAGACATGTAATTGAGAGGAAGGGAGAACATAAAAAAGGCATTTAATTTTGGAAGAAAAGAGTTTCTAGTAGTAAAATGCAATTTGTAGCTGCTCAAGCCTAGTTAGGACGTCTTTGTGTTACCAGTGTCCGTTATTAATGTTTCACGTTGTTTGGCCATTACGACTCTTCCTGGGTTTCCTTTCAGTAACATTCCCTAGGGAAAATGGCTCTCCTGACTACCAGAAAAAATGAAGTTTCTAATTATAGGCTTGCTTTGGAGCCAAAAAGTTTAGGTTTGTGTTTGACATGTAGTCGTGAAACTTATTTTAAAAAAGGCAACTAAAAATAACCAGTAATGTTTTGTTCTTTTTTTTTAAATCCTTTTGGCAGTCAGTGAATATTATGGGATAAACATTGTCACAACTGAAATACTTGAAAGTTAAGAGCTGAAGGAATGAGTAGGGTAGAGTTTGTGTCTATTTTAAGGCCCACATCATTGTGACAGTAAACTAGTGGTCCTTATTTTGTGTTTTTGCCTCACTCTTCTCTTGGAGCACTTGATGCAGTATGTGTGCGTCAGTAACTTGGAGGGGCTTGATGGCCATTTTGTGGTGAACTCTTGAGTCCCCTGCTGGTGTCTGACAGCCTCTGGAGGTGAGATGAGATTTATGCTCTGTGCAGAGGATGCCATATGCTGGTTTATCGTCCCAGTTGGTTCTTGGAGTCATTGGTTTAAATTCTGAGGACTGAACTATATGAAATGGTAACTACTAGCATACAAAAAATTTAAGAAACAGGTTTAGGAGATGGATTTACGTACTGTCCTAAGCAGACTTCAAGTCACTAAAACATGTAATGAGTGCTGTTACATTCAGCAATTTGGGTGTCATGAGTGCAGCACCAGTGGCAGGTAGTATTCAGACTAGATGAGCAACTCTTAACCTTTCCACTGTTTTCTTTAGTCTATTAATACTATATTAAGTGCATCTCAGGCAGTGCTTCTCTATAAACTTTGGGAGAACAAACTCCTGTTTGTGTTATTACCTTTGTTATTGATATTTATTTAAATATCACCAGAGAAACACTTTCATTATTTTTTTCCTTTTGTTGGAGAAAAAAGGTTTTGATTCACCTATCGGAGTCTTGGAGTACAGTAGCTAGGCTTCACATGAGTAAGATCAGGAGCACTTAGTAAGTGTGGGTATTTTGTGAATTAAGTGGTGTGATTGAGTTGGGATAATCAAACATACAGGCTCCCCGTTTCCATCACCAGGAGTACCTTGATAATCGTGTAGCTTTAAGTGCAAAGCAGAGAACAGCAGAGCTGTGGAGTTTTGCTGGTCGGAAAGTATTGGGCACCTATAGCTTTATGGTCCAAAATGTTTAGACTTAAGTTTCTTTAGAGACATGTGAGTAGACATGCAGACACAAGGAATTTTCTTTTAACTGAAGAGTCTGGTGAATTCAGGAAAGTGCTCTGCAGCGCAACAGAACTGAAGGTTGTCTGAATATGCTTAAGAGATTAAAAAAACCCAACAATAAAAAGTTATTTAAAGAATGAGAGAATTTGATACCCCCTTTTCATGATCTGTTATTTCAACTGTAGATCACTGTGTAAGAATAATATCAGAATGACCATTTTGGAAGAGGGTCTTGCTGATTAACATTTAGCTACTGCAAGAGCAAAATCAGGAAGAAAAACTAAAGTAGAAACTGATGCTACAGTTTGTCTCTTCTGTAAAAAGTCAGTGGCACCAGTGCTGCATTAACAGTTGCAAACACTACTGGCTTGTGGGTCGGGCACAAAGGGTTGAAGTGAGTGGGGTAACATCGGGCTGGCAGCCCGTCACTCATGGAGTTCTGCAGGGCTCCATCCTCAGCCCAGAGCTTGTCCACATCTTCATTAATGAGTTGGATGCAGGACTGGAAGGAATACAAAATATATTTGCCGAGGACACTAAATTAGGCGGAGCTGTTGACTCCCTCAAAGGCAGAGAGACACTGACAAATTACAGAGATGGGCAATCACCAACCATATGAAGTTTAACAAGGGCAAGTGATGGATTCTGCACCTGGGATGGGGAAACCCTGGATGTACAGACAGACTGGAGAATGAGAGGCTGGAGAGCAGCACTGCAGAAAGGGACCTGGTGGTCCTGGTAATGGGAAAGCTGAATATGACTTGGCAGTGCCCTGGCAGCCAGGAGGGCCACCCGTGTCCTGAGGGGCATCAGGCACAGCATCGCCAGCCGGGCAAGGGAGGGGATTGTCCCGCTCTGCTCTGCACTGGGGTGGCCTTACCTCGAGTGCTGGGGGCAGTTTTGGGCAATGTAAGGAAGATACTAAGCTACTGGAGAGTGTCCAGAGGAGGGCAACAAAGATGGTGAATGGCCTTGAGGGGAAGGTGTATGAGGAGAGCCCGAGGTCACTTGGTCTGTTCAACCTGAAGAACAGGAGACAGGGGAAGAGCTCACTGCCATCTGCAACTTCCTCGTGAGGGGAAGTGGGGGAGCAGATACTGATCTCTTCACGCTTGCAACCAGTGACAGAACTCAAGGGAATGGCCTGAAGGTGCGTCAGGGTGAGGTTAAGGTTCCATATCAGTAAAAGGCTCTTCACCCAGAGGGTGGTCAGGCACTGGAACAGGCTCCCCAGGGAAGTGGTCATAGCTCCAGCCTGACAGTTCAAGAAACATATGGACAGTGCTCTCAGGCATATGGCGTGATTCTTGGGTTGTCCTTTGTAGGGTCAAGAGTTGGACTTTGGTGATCCCTGTGGGTCCCTTTCAACTCAGGATGTTCTATGATTCTAAATAAACTGATTAACAGAATTTTGGGTGAAGTGCTGGGTATGTAATGCAGCATTTGCCTGTGACACTGTACTAGTGAGTCAGGGGAAGCAGCATAAGCTTCATGAAGAGAGACATGAGAGTGACAGGTCTCTTGTCCAGCTCTCCTCATGGATAGGCAGATAAGGCCTTGGGAGCTTCTGCAGGCAGCACATGGGGCCAGGCTGTTCAGTATATCCTGCCCTTCATTCTTAGGTAGAAATAGTAGGGCTGTTACAGATGCATGCTCATATTTAGAAAAAAATTATATATTATCTATATATAGATACAAAAGATTTAGATTTTTATGTCTATATCTAACACGCACACATATGGATTTGTACGTTTTGAGACCAACACTCAGGAAAGGTGTTAAAACCAGCAGTTCCACAGATGTTAGAGAGATGCTCTGATGGGACTGAAGCTAGCCCAGCATGCTGCCATCCCCCCAGTTTCAGTGCAGCACTTACCTGACTACAATGTTGTCAGGCTTTTGTATGGGTTCAGGATGCTGTAACAAAGCCCTCACGTTTCTGTAGACAAGTATGAATTGACTTGGAGTGAGTAATTGCCACTTTCCTTCTGGCATGCTTGCTTTTCTGTGAGGTTGATGAAATACTACAGAGAGTTTTGAGGAGAGTGCTTCCTATGCAGACGTGTATTTGGCTATGCTAAGTAGCCACATGTGATTTATGTAGCAATTAAGAATGCTTTCTAGTTACTCATCTGTGTGTGTGCTGGAGAGGAATTTGTGTTCCTGTATGCAAAGGAATCTGTGCTGTGCTGAAAATAATAGTAAAAGTAGCAGTGGTTCATCTGCCTCAGAGGATGCATCAAACATTGACGTTGGGTATGTAGTACTTGGTGGGCCGGTTGTCAACTTCTCTGTCTCACTCTTTACCCACTAAGTAATTGTGGAAAATGCTGTTTGCAAGTGTGTTTCTTTTAGGAATTATATAAAATAATATACTAGAGGCAAATTACAAAGGCAGTTGTCTCTAAACTTCTCTAGATATCCCTGTTGTCCATAGTTAGGACTGCTTGTACTGTGATGTCTCCTTACTGATCCAAGGTGTGGTCAAGTGCATGGATGCACAGTCTAACCATGCTGTACTCTTCCTCATAGTGCACAGTCCTTATATCTTGTGTTTGCAGTACACAATCAGTACAGCCTCTCGAAAGCCTGATTGGTAATAATAAAAACTGAATATCATGGTCTGCTCTGACTGATGATGACAGTTTGCCAAATACTTAAGTGCTTACTTTTATTTCTGCTGAAGCAGGAATCCCATGATTTGACTCGTTCCCCTTGAAGTAGTTTGTAATAGAACAAATTTGTTAATACTTCACAAGTAGCTTACCACCTTTATTGATGGCTAATAACCTCTGTTGTAGAGGACTTCCTCTCAGTGACTTCTTATGTACAGTTGTGCCTAGATGACACTAGCCTGTAAACTTGGAAGAGTTTAGTTCAGAGGTTTCATTTAGAGCATTATTTTTCTCTTAGT
Source organism: Mystacornis crossleyi (assembly GCA_013400655.1). Classification (NCBI taxonomy): domain Eukaryota; kingdom Metazoa; phylum Chordata; class Aves; order Passeriformes; family Timaliidae; genus Mystacornis; species Mystacornis crossleyi. Next base: position 66,338 of record VYZQ01045779.1, on the reverse strand, counting down.
GGGTTCCTCTCTTCTGAATTGGCTTCCTCAAGATCAAAGCCTGCTCATCTTGCTGTTCAGTCCACCAGCAGCTTGATTTAATGTGTTCACTTAGATGCAGAAGCTGAGATCATGGAAGTATTTTTGTTCAGAGCTGCTCATTTAATTGTGAAATATTTTAATAGTTCATCTGAGAAGCATCTGGTAAAGCCATATAAACTCCAGCAACTGCACTAGGGATTTCAGCATGACCCATTGTGACTATGTGTACAGAAACTGGTATATTCTTTGGCACTGCCTGAAAGATTAAGAATTTGGTGGTTGTGTATTGCATAATGGGAGAATTGGCCTGCATTGTTTATCCTCATGTTTGAAATGAGTAAGGTCAAGGTTCAATATTATTGAGATTAGCATAGCAGTCAGTGCAAATGTTCACAATAGATGTAATTTGAACTACTATATTAGTTTTTTATTATGTTACTGATAGGTGGAAAGGTTAACTAGTATAGGCATAGGCAGGTATCTTATGTTACCCTTTATGATAAAATGTGTAAAAAACCTCCAACCTCATTTTTTTTGCATCTTTGATTAGCTTGCAAGTAGTAGAAAAATCGACGTGGCAAGTGACCTAGGCCGTGCCTGAAGTGTGCAGAGGTATGTGCTGTAGCCAGCTGCAGGAACTGATCCCCCAGCTTTCCAGACTGGTGACTTAAAGAATGGTCAGCCCCTTTTTTGTTACCATGCATATGTGTTTAACTTTGAAAAGCTGTGGAAAGAGGGGGTTCCTGCAGAAGCATTTCTGGATGTGTCAGGATAAACAGTCTACTGTTGAACCTAAGTGTTGAAGACCAAGGAACAGAAATACAAGCAGGAGGAAAGTTCTTTTTAATCCTGTCAAACATACAGGCTCCCTGTTGCCATCACCAGGAGTACCTTGATCCAAAAATGAGACCCATGTGATGGCTGTGATACAGCCATGGGTAAATGCTGCAATAAGCGGGTGCTCCTGAAAACTGCTAAAATAAATCATGAACTGTACATGTGGCATGGACCTCGCAGCTGAAAGCTAGAAGTAGGTATAACTTTTATATTTGATAGTTACGGAGTGAAGGAGGAGAAGGAAGGACTCTGTGTATAAGACTTGCTCCATCTCTTGCAGGAGGATAATATGAGCACTTACCAACTGCTGAGAGCATATTGGAGTAAATTATCTTCCATGCATGTGAGGCATGGTAAAAGTAATTTGAGTTTGATTTGTGACTCTGTTGTGTTTTAGGAGCTGTGATGGAAAGAAGGAGCATAAAGTATTGTATCTGTCCTGCTGTAAATGCAGGCGGAAAAATTGCCTGTTCAGATTTCTGCACATAGGAGGGATGTCTTATATCCTGTGGAAAAATCTACAGCTTAATCAAAAGTTCATGCTTGAGGCAGTTGCTCCATTAGGTACCCACATACAAGTGCTGGCAGTGTAAGAACAGCAGAGTCAGGGGAACATTAGTTGTGCAGGCAACCCGATGCAAGCAGTAACCAGACTCCCGTGTAATCTGTGCGAGAGGAATTTGCTTTATTAAGGGGAACTTGATCTTTCATTAAAGAAATCTTCTTCTGGTCATGATGCTCACAGCTTTCATGGAGCCTAACTTAGCACAGTGTTACTTTTCTAATGCAGTGTCTACATAAATTTGTTACTCTTAAGTCTGATTTTCTGTATTTAGAAATGTATCCAGATCTTTTAGTTAATTTTGATGTAAAGTTTAATATTAAGGAAAGTTTGCAGTTTTTGCATGAGTTAGCAGGTCAGCTTAAGATGAACTGGGAATATTTAACTTGATATTCAGGGGCCCTTTAGTTGTTGAATTAAGGGAATGCCTTTTTCCCTTTCCAAGAATAGGTGATACGGGTGATGACTAATGACAGGAATCTTAATCAACTCTTTCTGTAATGAAAATCATTTAGCTGCCTTCAGAGAGCCCAGTAGGTGGATCTCAGTATCTAAGTAAATGGATTCACAGTAGCTAGTTAAGATAGTCTTATGGAGTAGGACTGTTGTAAAGATCAAAGACTGGAATATCTTTTGTTGTATTTGGTAATATAATTTAGTAATTTCCTTGGGGAAGTGACTCTTGAAATACTGAATTGCTTTAGTTACCTTTTGATTCACTGCAGTCGTAAGAGACTACTGCATATGCATATGGATGTCAGAGGAGTCAGCAAAGCTTCTGAACTTCAGTCAGATAAACCTCTGAATCAGATCATCACATTATTTTAAATTTCATTTTTCTGTTCTCATTGAATTAATGTGATGAGTTGCCTTTCTTAAGTTTTTTCTTTGAGTTCTATGACTATGTAAAAAATTATTCCTGAAAAACTTCCTACCACCCCTGTCCCCACTCTTCTTATTTTTTCTTCAAGGTCCTAGCCAACAAGAACTTGTTTTATACTTTGGGTACAAATTACTTTCCCTTCTTTAGGTCTGAGACTGACTCACACTGCTGTGGCTTATAACAATTATAACAAGAATTGCTGATAAATCTAAATACCTTCTCTAAACATTCACTGTATCAGCTGCACAGTATTGCTTTGGGGTCTGAATTGGGCTTCATGGGAACAAGTTTGTTTTCACAGAAATTGAAAAATGGTATTAGTGTTCAGCTGACCATGTGATCTACTACTCTGAACTTTTGTTGGTCCCTTGCTTGCCTAGGAGGTATTTTTACGGCTTTAAAAATAGTGTAATGTTAGCAAAATAATATTCAGCTTAACTAAAACCACTATGTTTTAATTGAAGTATGTTAAAGAAAATATCTTCTGTAAGACTTTTAATTCTGTGCTGTAAATTACAACCTTTTTCTTGAATGAATATTCAGTAACTATGTTGTCAAAGAGTATAATACCTGGGAGAATGTTCCTATTGCTAACTCAAACCTGTGAGCAGCAGGACTTCATGAAGTAGATTAAACTGTGGGTTTCTGGCTTTTTGTTGCTCTGGTCAGGTTTCTTGATCTGTAAAATGAAGCAGACAGTTCCTGTGCTTAGTAGGGCGAGATTTTTATATTCATGATTAGGCCTGCGTGCCAATTAGCCAGCCACTGTATACCATTCACAGGGTAGACAGTTCCTACATCTTAGACCTGATCACAGCTTATATAACATTATCCCAAATAAATGCCAAGTATTTAGGCAAGGTGGAGAACCAGTGATGCTTTGTAAATCAAGGCAGCTCTGTTGTTATCAGGGTGTATTGCATCAGGGTTTCTTGTGGTTTGTTAAACCATTGGACACTTGTGATTACCTTGATACTGTGATAGAAGGTTTGTTATAAGATACAGAAGTAATTCCTGATACACACCTTTCTCGAGTTCTGAATAAAAATGGATCTGTCTGTAAAACAGCAGCTCTAAAGAAATGTCCAGCTATCAGCAGATCAAGTAAGTTGGCTTGAAACATGGCAGGTTGTGTAATGCAAATTTGTTTGACTTCTTTATGATCACCAAATCATAGTGAGGTTCCTGGGAGTTTAATTCTGTGTTTTGTCACCAGAAAGCCACTTTGTGCCCATCTGTGCCTGAAGTGAATTTGTGAAGTGTATTTTTGGGCGGCAAAGTTACTGGCTGCACCTCCTTGTTTTAGCTCACTCCTGTTGGGTTTCCTTGGTTTTCCAGTTGCTGTTACCCTGTCCCCCCAGTGACAGCAGCAGGCATGGGAGCTTTTTGGAGGAGTCTTACATCTGCTGAGCTGAATCCTACAGACGAATCAATTTTCTTCTCTTACTATGCTACCCAGGAAGAGGTCATCCCACTTGCAAGCAAAGGGAGCTTTAGGTACTCTTCTAGTGGCAGTCTTTGCTTTGATGGTCATAGCAGTTGGCGTTTGGAATATCCAAACTGTTGTTCATTGTTCCACATGTTCCTGTGACTCAGGGGTGATATTTGCCTGTCGCACTGGGGTAAGGGCCCGTGTGACAATGTGCCTTCATACAAATCTTGAAGGATTTAAATAATTTACAGATTATTCCAATAGAAGAGAAGTTACATATTTAGAAGTATCCTTCTAAAGATCTTCTGCGTTTTCCCAGTCATGGGCAAGAGTTGTTAATAGAGTTATATCACAGGTTTTGTTTTAGGGCTAGCGTTTGTGGGTTTGTGTACACTGAGAGCTGCTTTTGAATTGATTACGTGTTCACATGGTGGGAAGCTTATCTCAGGATGGGGGAACATGACTGTTTATATTGTGCTAAAAGGTTGATATACAAAGTGAAACATCAAAGCAGTTTCTAATGCTCTGAACGTTTAAACTCAGTTAATTTAATTAAAAAATAATTAAAGGCACATCTTTCCCCACCCCCGAATGCAGACCCCAAATATTCTTCAAAGCATATTTGATTTTAGTGATTTGGGGATTTCCTCCCTGAGGCTTTTTTTAACTTGCCACTGATACATAAAGATGTAGCTTTGAGTTGCAATGATAATAGGCTATTAGTGCAGTAGGTGTTTGCCTCATAAGACAGTAAAATGACATGTTCTGTGGAAATAGCCTGGTATTAAAAAAAAAAAAAAAAGAAACTAGGGGATTTTCCTCTTGCAGCCCAAAA